>JASAMX010024332.1:0-51449 GCA_030248175.1 Microlaimidae sp. YZB2_3 | reverse complement strand
TATCGCTCCCTCAAAAAATAAACCAACCACGTATGGTTTGCATTTAATTTTAATTATTGTATTAAATTTATACTTCAGTTATTGATCTTATTCATATATTTTTAGGCCGAAAATTGCATAATTCGTAGTAACATCTATCCTTTAAAGGTTGATATGTAAACCGTTAAGTTAATTTTAAGTTAAAATTCAACCAAACAAACTATACATGGGATTTCCGTTTGTTAGACTGAAAGAATTTTGTTAATTACTAATTTTGTTTATTAATTATATCAATTTTATACCCAGATTTGACATACCAGCTAAAGCCCATTTCATACAAATCTAAGATGAAGTTTATATTTTGTTCAGTGTCAAAACAAAAAAATGCGAAATTTCGATTATTCAATACATATAAATTTTGCTTGGACTTTACCAACATTTATGATTTTTTCACCTAAAATGAAACCAATTTTTTTTTAAATTAAAAAAAAGATTTTTAACAACACAAAATAAAGCATTTTTCTTCACTTATTTGTTCACTTTTAATAACCACTTAATCTTAAATAAAAAAAATCACTACAAAAACATAAAACATAAAAAAACACAAATTTAAACCTTTAATGTGAAAAAAAATAGTTCGCTTTTAAAATAAAAACTTGACTTATAAAAACTTTATCAATATTCAGTAGGTAATAAATAGTTAATCTTAGTTAATTAATTTTGTAACGATTTTTTGTTTATGATAATTAAACAAACCAGGTAATAAGTATACTTAATTGTGCTTTTGTAATTAAATTCTACCCTAAATAAATTTCACCATAAGCACTTAAAAAGTATTTAAAATTTAACGATTTCCAACTACAAAATTAAATTTTACAAGAAATTTAAATAACTGTATTTGTTTATGTTTTGCAATGTACTAAAAATTTTTAGTACATTGTAGAACATAGTATTAGTAATAACATTCTTTTTAGTAAAAAGTATTAAATCAACTACTAAATTAATTACTTTTGGTGCTTCAAAGATTTAATTATCTGCCGCGTTTATTTATTATATCTATCCCAACACTACAATCGGGTGGCTCAACTTCGGATTTGTGCTTTTCGCGACCAGGGGACTGAAAATAACGATTTTGCTTGTTTTTCTTATGGGCTTTTCTTGCGGGTACGTTTAATTTTGATTTCGGATTGTAAATCTGATTTGCTTTTTGATCCTTAATAGGATAATTCACCAATAATCATATTTATAATAAGGTCCGAGCTCCGAAATTTCGCTTTTAGGAGCTCCGGAGCAACTCCGGAGTTTAGGAAAACCGCCCTAGACTAATTTTATGAATAATTAAAAAATCATTTCATGGATCATTTTGTCAAAATTTTTTTTCAAAACTTATATAAAACAATAAAAATAGTCTTAAAACTGGAATTACAGTAGTTTTAAATGTATTTGAAGCTTATATAAGCTTAAAATCGCTTATTTAAGGAGCGTCGCTCTGTCCGCTTAAGGTGGCCGGAGCTCCGGAGCATGATATTGGAGGGTAAGAAAATCACTAAATAATATACCACCATTATGGCACACGATTGGTTTGTATGTTTTTTTAGTTTAGCAAATCGGTGAAAATTACTAAAGATAAGATGTAAAAAAAGCAACTGAATAAAATTTTTTTAAACTTGCTAAAACCGTTGTATATTTCAAACCCCATTAAGAAGTCCACTATCTTAATCGTTTTAGAGCTTTCTGGGCTGAAGTTTGTTCTAAGAGCAAACCAAAAGGTACTATTGAACTAAAAAATAAAAAATAAAAAAAATTGTTTTTTAAGTATTTTCATCGCATTGGTTGTAGTGATGGCACCATAAATAAAAATATTGTTAGTAGTTTAAACTGATAATCAGTTATCTAAGTTACATACTGACATAATATTTTTCATACTTCGACCGCGTCGTTATTGGGTAATTTTTTGAATTTAAAGTTTTGTTACCATTACACGTAAATTCTGTAGAGAGTATAGTTTAGTTTAGACAAATCCAGGGTCAAAACTATGTCTTGACCATTTTTATTAAATAGAAACTCAAGTGCAAAAAGCATCGGTGTTTTTCATAATGTCTTTATTGGTCTAAATTTTATATAGCGTAGATTACTTCCAAGAATAGCTGAAGCTAAAAAATATAACCCAAGAAAAACTAAAAAAACACTAGTTCCCATTAGCTTTGGTCTTCGAAGATCTGCTTTATTAAGATAAGATAAGATAAGATAATTTATTTTGCTAAATGCCGGAAATTCACTTAAGCATAACAAGTATGCACTTTAGGCAAGTGAATACCTTATTAGTAAAATCAAAATAATTAGTAAAAAATCATATTATTCAATAGCTGGCTTTAATTAAATCCAACCATGAATATTTTATATAAATAATGTACAGTGACTTTTTTCCATTGTGTTCATTTAAACACAAATGCGTCCTTCACAATCATAAAAAAATTATTTTCATTCTTGCTTGACAGGATGAGACTTGATACTGTTTTCCAGAAAAGTGTTAACATCTTGCAAATTTACTATTATTGTTTTCTTGTTGATCACGACACCGTACAAATTAACAATGTTTTCCCATACAAAATAAAAAGATGTTTTTAAAAGCAACCGCACAGAAATAAAAATAAAAATAAAAAAATAAAAATAAAAATCCGCTTTATTTTTGTGTTACTTTCTTTTCTGAAGAATTAAGAAATAGCCACATACCATTTTCGTTAAATTATTTTTTTAAATTTAGTTTTTTTCTCAAAACTTTACAAAAATATTAACAATAGTTCTAAAAGTGCAGCTGAAATAACTTTAAATTCTTTTAAGATTAGATAGAATTAAAATTTCTCATTTAGGGGATGGATATTTAAAACTTTCTCCACTTTGAATGAAAATAGTTGCAGATCAAAATATTTGAAAAAGAGCCATTACTAAAGCCATTATTAGGCAGTGATATTATCTAAAATTGCTAAATATTTTTGTTAAATGTCTTTTTTTACAATTTTTTCAGAGGTTACTTCGTTACCAACATGGTCCTTGTGGTTGAATCGGTGGGCGGGGCATTTTGGCGTATGGGCGTGTCCGCCCTTTCCGGTTGGCCTGTTGGGATGATGTGCATGGCGCTGATTGGTCGATTCAGCGGGGACTGGCGTCGCTTCCACGCCTCTTTGGGCGGGATCGCCTTCCTATTCGCCGTCTCGCTGGTCACGTGTTCCTGGGAACCGCCCCGTTGGCTGATTCAAAAGGGAGGTTACGCGGAAGCCAGCCTCGCCATTCGGCGGATAGCCGAAAAAAACCGACGCCCCGCCCCCGATCTCCGGGATTTACGGGAGTTTTCACCGCCGAAAATTACCACGCCCAAACGCTATGGGTGGGTTCACACCGGGGTGACAAGTGACAAGTGATAATTGACGCCCTCCGCACGTGATTGCACAGTTAGGGCTGATTCGCGGCGAAGTGGCCACTGACAGCGCATTTAGGTCGAAGCGACCGGTGAATGTGCGACGGAATAAACGCGCACGGAGCGAGTTGTCATTTGCCACTTGTCACTTGTCACTTGGATGTGAACGCGTGGTTACTTGTCACGCCGGTGTGAATTAGACGTTACGGGTATCGAGATTTGGGCAAAAACCGAACCCTCCTGGTGTATTTGACGTCACTGGGGGTGTGTTTCTTTTCCTCCGGCGCCGTGAGCTACGCCATTTATTTCGACATCGGAAATTTAGCAGGTGGGTATGGTTTTTACGGTAAGAATTGGATCGCAGCGGAGTGACGAGTGACAAGTGGCAAGCGCCGACGCGTGTTGCATGTGTGTAAATTGTCATTTATGGCTGCAGTGTGAACGTGTTGCCACTTGTCACTCCAGTGAAAACCAGGTCCAAATGTTTTTAATTGTTTTAATGAAATTTTGCTTAATAGAGTTCCTATTGGAGGTATAACTTAAATATTACATACACAGGAAATAGAAGTTTAAGCGTTTATCTACCCGATTTAGCACACCGTTTAAAAAAGGAACGTGACAAACAATATTTTATCGATAAACGTAAACTACACCAATTTTATTATTTTTTAATAATATAATAACTTTATGAAGAATTACGAAGGAAATTCAAATGTACACGCTTAGCTCGCGCAGAAGATTTAATCTATAAAAAAAGGCGGGATAAAAGTATTAACCAAAATTACATAAAATTATTTACGAAAGACAATTTTTGAACAAAAAAAACATATAAAATGGTAAAATTATAATACAAAAATTGAACGCACCATAAAATAAACAGAATATAATAATTCCTAAATTCATTAACAGAACTTTAATATTTTTTCAATTTCACTCCTGCATTTTATCGTTAAAGTGTAACGTTTTTAACACTAAAAATCAGGAGACAAATCGGGAGAAGCTGTTTGTTTTATTGAATGAATATCATGAATATTAAAGAAAAAAAGTTTTATCAAAACACTGACATAATATTATTCAGTTTATTCTATGATGCATTGAGTTTTTGTAATATATTTTACCGTTTTATATGTGTTTTTTTTAATTTGTTTTTCATAAAAAATTTTTGTGGGATTTATGGTATCTAATTTTTTATTTATATCACTAAGCAAAACCTTTTTTGAGATTCAAGAAAACACTTCTTTTTCGAGATTCATATTTGCGAAATAGCCAAAAATATAAAAAGGATATAAAAAGACAGAGCATAAAAAAGACAGAGCATAGTATATAAATAAGTGCCTGCTTTTTATGTTCCGTCTAGAAAGTTTACTATCAAAAAAATGGAACAAAATGTGGCTATATAACTTCAACAAAAAATTTCTTTATATGTTATAAAAATAAACGAGAATAATTAATTATATAAACAAACGCAATTCAGGGACCCAGCTAAATTCAGGCCAGGTTCTAAATAAGACACGTCCTGATAAAGTTTGTATGGTTTTTATTAATCTTCGTTAAAAATCGAAGATTTCACGATTATTAAAGATTGAATTAAACATATTTTCTTTCATTTCGAGTCCATCACATTAGTTACAAAGTTTTTTGCTCAAACATATGCCCTGGTTTATACGTTAGTCTTTATAAGACAATTAGTCTGGGAATTAATTAAATAATTTATCCGTCAGGTTATCCTTATCAATTGACCAAAATAACATAAGGATTAATTTGCATACTACAGGATTAGATTTTCAATACATCTTTTGGATGTTGAGTTCAGTGGTTTTTATCCACAAAAGAAAATTATCGTAAATACAGTGATTGTGCCATGATTGTACTGAACTCAAAATTCCAAAGGATGCATTGCAAATTTAATCATGTTGTATGCAAATTATTCTTTATGTGAGTTTGGTCGATTCCGCGAAGAATTCTTTTGTGAAATTAAAATAAAATTTAAAAAATAATAAGTAATATTAAGAATAAAACAACCAATGATACCCTTAACAAGGCCATAACTTTTTAATCATAAACGTTTTTGATTTTTTTCAAATTAGCTTAAAATAATTTTATTTAGTTTAACGGTTTGATTCGAATAAGAAGAGCTGTTTCATTGCCAAAATTAATCAAAATTTACTGTTTTTTTTTTTGAATTCTTAGTATTCTTAGTATTTAAGGCAATCCTTTCGTCAACACTGGTACAATCGGTCTTTTAAAACTTTTCGCTGGACTCATTCCATGGACTACTACGGCATGGACGGGAAGGCGTCCAATTTTCACAGCCTCCGCTCTCGTTGCTAGTATTTGTCTAATGGCCTGTGTTTTGGTGGATTCTTCGCACATTGATGCAGGAAATTTGACAACGAAACTGTTAATAGTAGTGGCTGGAGCCATGGACCCCGTATGGAAATTGATTCATTTATATTCGATCGGTAAGGGTTTTTTTTACGTTGTAAAAGTGGAACTGCGAGTGGATAGAATTAAACACTACAATCTATAGTTAAAATTTCTTAAAAGTTTTATAACTATAATTTTATGAATTTATGAGGTTTTGCAAATAAAATAATTACATTTTTAATTCATTGAGCTCCAGTTAAAGTGCGGTGAAGAGCAAAATTTGTTGTTTTTTTTAATTACGAGCATTTTTGGTAAAAACCTTGCGCCGTCTGAAAAATATTTGAACTTTTTTTTCTGAAATATTTTTAACAATATACGAGATATGATGGCTATTCCTAATGTCTAAAAAAGAATTATTTAGGATTTTATATATTTTATATTCACGGTTATTTTATGTCAATTTTTTTGTTTCTAAAAATAAAACGGATGTTCAAAGCAAAAATATCTGAACACTTACTATTTTTAAAATCCTACAATTAGTACTGAAACAAAACTAAAGATAAGTTCTTAATTTTTTAATTTACTAAAGTACAAAAATCTTAAAAAAGATCTTTTTAACAATTTTTGATTGGTCATACATTTTAAATCATAAATTTACAAGGTTTTGAAGAGAATATTAAAGTTTAAACAAAATATGTTAAAAACGGTGACAATTTTTTTTTGATTTTGTGCAGCATTTTTACAAATATTGGTTAAAACTGCTAATAACGGTATGTTTTACGATTTTTTTAAAAATTTTTTATTATTATTTACTTCATTATTTTTAGAACTGTTTCCAACAGCAGTTCGATCAATGTCCAGAGCTGTGCTGAACTGCTGCGCTCGGGCGGGTAGTTTATTCGGTCCTCAGATAATGTATCTGTCCCAGTTTCACACCGGTTACCCCCGAGTTATACTGACGAGTCTGAGGTGGCCGCACATTGATTTCCAAAGCATGTCTTAATTGTATTTGTTTTTTATCAAAACATTTTTTATAATTTTGAAAATTTGAAAACAAAAGAAAACTAAAGGCAAACCCAACGTGGCTGCAACAGTTGTTTGTTGGAATAAAAAATCTCCCCCCATTAAGTAACCATTCAGATCACGAGAATCTGACATTACTTTATCAGCCAATTAGATTCAATTTAATACCTAGTATTTGTTTGATAAAATGACGTCAAATTCTTGTGATTTGAGTGGTGACTTAATGGGGGGCATTTTTTAATACAACAAACAACTGTTGCAGCCACGTTGGATTTACCTTTAGTTATTGGAAAACGAATCCTTAAAAAAGAATTGTCTGTTTAATCCTAAGTCTTAGCCTAAGCCACATTTGTGTTTAGGGCTTCAATTCACCTTTTTTTACTCTGACAAAGATTTTTGAGGGCTCCATGTTTCCTATTTAGGTTCCAGGTCCTCTCCAATATCATTTTTTATCGGATTTCTATTCAAAAATGATTGAGACCGGTGACAAAACTTGAACATTAAATTGTCATAATGTGAAAAACGGCGCAAATGATTATTAGAAAACGCTTAAATAAGTCTGTAACCTTGATTTTAAAAAAATGATTTTATTAATGACTCGATTACTATACCATCGATACTTTGAGGGTCAATTTTTGTAAGTTTTAACTGATAGTCAAAAGCTTGAGCTACAAACTGATACAAGCACTGTATCAATTGGTTTTTAAAATATAAGATTTTAAAGCTCAAATTATTTTGATAGTCTTAATCATTTTAAAACAGCAAGTTTTGGCGCCAGTCTTAATCATTTTTTAACAGATTTTAGTTTATTTAAGCATTGTATTGCTGTATTTTACTGTATTGCATAAGTTCACTAGCGTTACTTTTTTTCGGGCTTTAGAAAAACAAGAAAGCCATACCGGCAACTAAAAGGTGGCATAGGAGACTGTTATATTTCGCAAAATACGTATGCAAAAACATGCAAATAAATCAAATGAGTACCATCAAAAAATATGGGAAGTAGCGTAGTGTTAGACCACTGGTCTAATTCTCTGGAGTGATAAAATCAAGTCTTATGACTTTGTAATTTCCAGACATTTATTTAAACCTTATTATGTTGGGGATTTTGTTGCGTCATGAATGCATAAGATAAGAAAATGTCCGACTGTCTGTTAACCAGTTGCAAAAGAATCCACAATGAAGATTTTTCATGTAAAAAATTTTACTGCAACATAAGATTTTTACATGAGGTTTTTTCAAGTAATGTGATAAAATACTTTGTTTGTTGAATCCGAGGTACAAATTATTTTATATGATAAAACGCGGAACATTTCGAATCATTTGAATTATTCGACAGTATCATCTGGAAAAATTTAGTATAGGAATTTCGCGTTCACAATTTTTTAGTTTGCAAACCTGCGGAATAATCGACAGTTGTGAAAAAATTTCATGCAGACTATTTAACACATTGCAGAATGTTACAAAATCATAGTAGATATTTGTATATGATAAAAAATGATACAACCATTGTTTAACACACAGTCGGACATTCTCTTACTCTAAAGTGCATTTTTGCTTACGCTAATACTTCAGTTTTACTTTCTTGCTTCAAGCTGCGAGCAGAATAGGCACGTTTTTTTAAACTTTTTTTAAATATTCAGGATATTCATTATATATATATATATATATATATATATATATATATATATATATATAATGTAATATATGATATATTGATATCATATTAATATATTAAAACGCGAATTGTATCACTGTCGAATTGTATCATTGTATCATTGTTTACATATTTGAATTGAATGTGTATGGAATTTGTTTTGGTAAAGCCACATATTTTAGAATACAATATATATATTATATATATATATATATATATATATATATATATATATATATAATATAATATATATTGTATTCTAAAATATGTGGCTTCACCAAAACAAATTCCATACACATTCAATTCAGAATATGTCAAACAATGATACAATTCGGCAGTGATACAATTCGCGTTTTAATATATTAATATGATATTAATATATCATATATTACATTGATGTTTATATTGTGCATAGCTTTGGTTGCAATATGATTTCTTATTATTCGGCATTTCTTATTATATTTAAAGTAAAATAAGCAAATTTTTGTAGTTTTTATTTCCTACTTAACTTTTTTTTGTCGTAGTCCTCGAAATTCAATGTGGCGACCTGTTAAGTCTGCTTAATCTGGTTACAGGATTTTATATTTTACCGGAAACTGCTAATATGCAGTTAGTCGATCATTATTCTGCCTGGGATTCGGATATCGAAAATATTTCAAAACAATCGAAGATTGTTGACATTAAAGCTTTACGAGAGCAAGAACATTTGAAGAAGAAACTTTTATCAACTGATGAAACTGTGTAATAATATAAATTTCTTAACAATGTTCAACGAGGAAACATAAACATCGATAGAGCAGAAAAAGTCAAACCCAGTATAAAACTAACGTAATTGTGGTAGATGGATTGACAGGAACTTAAATTCGAACCCTTCTATTCCTTTTGATTTGATTTGATAACGTTAAACGTGAATCAGGTTTGAAGCCTAGGTTCTTGTAAAAGGCTTTAAATTCAACTGGGACTTCTAAATTTACTCCAAAATTGCTCAGATTAAAAAAAATAATTTCTGGGCTTTTTTAATCGTAACTTTGGCTCACTCTATATAATTTTATCAAAAATGCTTAAAATTCAAAGCAGCCTGGTAATTACTGACTTAACTTATTTTGTTAATTGGACTTCAAATTTAACTTCTTTAGCCAAAAATAAATATAGCACTCTTTTTTCGGTTACACCGCAGTAAAGGAATCTCCATGCTTTAATAAATTTATTCCATTGAAACCAAAGCATTTTTTGGGGAACTTTTGTGTACTGGGTAATGAACGCTGAAAATCTGCAGTTTGTTATTATTTCAATAAGCACGAACTTACTTTAAAAAACTCTTATCGATGTTATAGCGCAGTTGCAGAACGTACGCCTCTCATAATGAAGGTCCGTGAATCAAATTTCAAATGAGGCACCCTACATTGTGAAAATATTGATTGTTTGTTAATATTAGTACGTAGTACTTGGTTGCGTAGTTATTTGGGAATAACATTGGCCCAGCGTATCCTGGTTTATGCAAAAATAAAAAATTTTAACTCGTGAAAATATTCATCTGTAGGTTAGATTTAGCCTTTAACGGAATCTAAATTTTAACAACAAGCTCAAGCACCTAAAGCTGTTTTCGAGGCGGATTTCTTGTTCGGAAGCAAATAGAAGACGTAAGAGATAGTTTTATCTTTCTTAATAATTCTCTTCAAAATAAGCTAATATTCTTTAGCTAATATATAACTGGTTTTTTAATCGATGTGTCTGAAAAAGGTTAGAACACAATTGGTTTTGAATATTTTAATTTTAAAGGCACGTTATACGGAATTTATAATACAAACGAATCTATGTATAAAAATCAATATAATAATTGTATACTGCACTACATTCGATTCACCAAAATAAGCCCTTAAAAAAGTGAGGTTCAGCTTTAAAACAATACATGAAAGAAGCCACTATATGCTTTATGACTTAAAAAATTAATGTCGTAAAACTAATTTCAAGATTTTAAAATTAATTTTTACAAACTTTTATATTTAGGTTTTTAATGCACGGATTTGCAATATAGTTAGTTATATGCTTCTTTTACGTAGTTTATATTAACAATATCACTATAGCTAACAGCAGATTCTACAGTAGTATAAAACATAATAAAACAGTATAAATTTAAATGCCGACATTTGTAGGTAGACATTGATAATTTAAAACCCAAATCAGCAATATAATACTGTGTTTTACAAGTTATTTAACAGACTAGATTTTTAATTTAAGCGACTTCAAAACAATTAAACACGACAATTACAATACTATATAATATCATGGAATTTTTGATACGGTTTACGTTGTAAACGTACCTTTTAGCTTTTACTTCTTCCTCTTTTTTAGTTTTTTTTTGTTGGAATAAATCTATTATATATTATTACTTATTAAAACTTTTTTAGAGCTCCCAATAGTAAATGAAAATTTTTTACAAATTAAATGTCTTTTGCAGAAATTTCTTAAAAACGAAAAATTAACAAAATAAAGCGGTATTAAGTAGTATATGTATTTTTGATCGCGCTTCTAACTTTAAAAAGTAAATAGAAATAAAAAAAGTACATAAAAACTATTTTGACAGAAATTCTTGAAATTCATTTGTGTTGGGTTAATGAAACAGAGTGGGCCCCTTAGTATAAGTAGTATTACCTTATTAGTATTGTACAACTATTTTGCTTTGTAAAAAATTTATCACGTCACCAAATCTTTTTTATATTAATCAAACCATTGTTATTAAGGTTAAAATATAAATCTTGTAATTTTGGAGCTTTGGTCACCAATTTTTTGTTTTTCGTGTTTCGAGATCCATTCTTAAGTTTTCAAATTTATTAAACCTAGTTTTATTTGCATCGAATTTCGATGCAAATAAAACGAGAAAACCCTTTATGAATGGAGAATATTGCAAAGTGTAACAAAATAAAAAATTTTAATTTTCTATTGTTTGAAAATTAATAAGATAAAAGTTTAAAAAATGTTAATTTTGTAAAATAACAGCCGATATAATTTTTAATTTAATGACTGTTTTTAATAAAAAAACTAATATTTTTTTAAGTTTAAGAACTGGGGCCTATTTCATAAAGATTTCTGTAATTGTAAATTAATAAACGCATTTAATTTCTTCTTATTTTATTAATTAAAAAATGCGTGCGTAACTGTGGAATTCGCGGAATTTACAGACATGTAATTTTTTAAATTCTAAACGCAATTTTATTAATATACGTTTTAATTAAAAATACAAAAAAATGCGTTCATTAATTTACAGCGGTAAATTAATTACATGCAATTTTTATGAAATAAGCCCCTGGTCTAGAATATAATAACCGGTTAGATGGGTAATTGGGATTTATGAGATTTAAAAAAAAATACTTGGTGATTTGCAAGATCTGTATAAATCTACTTCAATAACTAATGCAAATTTAACTACTATATATTATTCAATTCAGAAATTTCCATTTACTCTACTGGGAACGGAATCGAACACCGTTACAACACTCACGTGGTTTCTACACGCGATAACCCGTTTTTCCAATATTTTTGTTTCCTGTTCCAAGGCTTCCAATAGTCCATTTTGATTGATATCCATGCTTTTTTCAACATGTACTAAAATAAAACACACTATTTTTGAATGGTTTAAAACAACTGAAGACGAAGGTTTTTTATGTGTATTGTGCTACAAAAAAAATTCATAAAAAATCTTCAAATAACTTTGTAAATGTTATTTTTACAAACTTTTTACAAAATTCGTAGATTCTTTGTTGCAAATATTTTTATTAGATTTTTTAAATCATATGCTAAAATTATTATTATATAAACGCGTTATTCATAAGGTCAATGGTTGGGTTTAGATATTGAGTTATACCTACAAAAACATTTCTTTTCTTTTTAAAACTACAGGAATATACCATTATTATGTATAGATATTATCTATTTATTTATATAAGTAAAGTAATATGAAATATTTTTCATACAATTTTAATCTTTAAAATAAAAAAATTATTACATTCATAGTTCCACTTTTCAGGTGGAATACACAGACGCTCCTTTGCATCTTTCAATTCTTGCATTAGAATAGATTGTTTTCGTTTCAGTCTGTTGAATTCTTCTTTGCGTTTTTCAATGCTATTATCCTAAACATTTGTGTAGTCAAATTTAAAATTTAAGTAACAGATTATTTATACGATCAGGCCATATTTCCACTGATTGTAACCCCTACAAAAATCATGCGAACGAATTTTATAATTTAAACAAAAAAATTTTTATCGTCATACCCCAGTAAGGACGGGGTGCGCCTAAATTGGGAAAAACGGTTTTTTCCTACCTCTTACCTGTCATATAGGAAATTTTGCTGGCTATTACCTGCCTTCACCCTGCCTCCTACCTGCCTCCGAGGCAGTTTTGGCTGCCTCCTACCTGCCTCCTAACCTGTGTATGCTTTAACACAGGAGGCAGGGTCATTTGCCCCCTACCTGCCTACACCCTGCCTCCATGCTGCCTCAGAGGCAGTTTTACCTGCCTCCTACCTGTTTCCAGTTTTCTGTTTCGAAGCCGGGTTCAAGAGCCGTCCTAATCGGGATACGATTAAAAAAAATGCCATTAAGAATTAATAGATTATTACGCCATTGTCAAAGTTTTGTTATATGGTTCCTCCTTTATTTTATTGAAGTCAAAATTAAACTTTGTTTACCAGGGGCCTGTTTCATAAAATACTGGTCTTCGTAAATTACAAGTTTATCAATAACTTTTTTTATTCTGAACCATTTGCGTTGAAATTTGAAATGAAAAAAGATTATATGCCATGTGCAAACTATTTAAAATTTCATGTACGTAGCTGTTGTGTGTTTAAAGTTATTCCAGTTTTAAACTTTGACCACTTGTAATTTTTTACAAGTTCTCAAAAGAAAAATTTACCCTACTCCGACCCGGGTAAATTTTTCTTTTGAGACCTTGTAAAAAATTACAAGTGGCCAAAGTTTAAAACTGGAATAACTTTAAACACACAACAGCTACGTACATGAAATTTTAAATAGTTTGCACATGGCATATAATCTTTTTTCATTTCAAATTTCAACGCAAATGGTTCAGAATAAAAGAAGACCAGTATTTTATGAAACAGGCCCCAGGATGAATTTGCATTACCAGTGTTTTAATACTATTTTATTGATTTAAGGTTGATTACAAATTGAAAAAAATTAACTCTTTAATCTGCTTTACTAAAATGACCAAAAGCACAAAAATTTAGGGTGATTTAAATCTGTAATTTTATTTTTTTTTCTGTATTTCTACCAAAAAAATTCTAAAATGATATAAAATATAAAAACGCCAATAGTCTACCGAAAACCAAGCATTTGGTTTTTTTGTTGGAGTAGTTTTGACAACTACGTTCTGGATTTGTATCAAGCCGTGAATTATTTTTATATGAAAATTCTATATAGAAAAAGTTATTATAAGCAACTCCTAAATAAAGTAAAATAAATTATAATAAAATAAAGTTATAACACTTACAGTGTCCGTATGCAGAGAAGCCGTGCTGGCAATATGAGATTCCAGATGGGGTGGTGCCAAACTTAGGCCCTTGGGGTGGTCAGGACTCTGAGGGGCGCTTTTGGATCGCCGACCGTAAATAGGGATGGAACCTTAAAAATATTAAAATTAAATTAATATTAAATAATTAAAAATAATATAGCTAAAATTGTTCGGTTAAACTTCTAAAATATTAAAAAAAACAAAATTATAATTTTTATATAAAAAAATAAAAGATAAAAGCTGTAGACTACACGAATAGTATTAAAAAATACTTTGAATAACCAGTAACAAAATAAAAATATACCGAAATATTTCTTCCGACCAGATTTTGTGCTAGGAGGAGACTTTATGAAGTTAGAAGATTCAGGAACTGGTGCTTGAATTAAAGTTTTATCGGAGCAAACCACTGTAAAATTATCACTACTGCTGTCCCCTACAACAAAGTAATTTTAACACTAAAGGTGTTGTGCGCGAAAAAACAAACACTTTTCTTAGAGCAAATATATGTAGCAAACCAATGAGCTGAAATTTGGAGCTAAAAATAGAGAACTCAAAGCCAAAAGTAAAAGTCGCTAAAACCAATACTTAAGCCTAAGCTAAACCTATTACACACCAATTTGTTAAAAAGGACTTCGAAGTCCAATCGTTCATGAAAATTTCCGACGTTTCCAAGTTCTCTGCTTACGACTTTTTTACAAACCCGTACCAAATTAACCAAAGCGCTTTTACTAGCGATGTTCCAACTCTCCGATACTATGCTCCAGGCGTCCAAGCAGAGTGCACGCCGGAGCTCTAGAGTTCCGCATATTAAAAAATGATTTTAACCTTATGTATTTAAGCTTGAAATACATTTTATAATACGTTATCTGCATTTTTAGAACTATTTTAATACTTTTATATAGGTTTTGAACAAAATATAGATTAAAAAACAAATTTTGACAAAATTATCATGTTAGCACTCGAAATCAGATCAGTATAGGGCGGAGCTCCGGAGGTTGCTTCGAAATTTCTAAAAGACGAATTCTGAACCAAAACTCCGGAGCTCCGGAGAACAGCACCGCCTTTTACCTTTGGCGCAAGCGCTCTCGTAGCCGGAACTGGCGGCGGCGCTGTTCCTGTTTCTGGGCTTGGAATCCGGGAAAACGGACCTTCTTCCATCGCAGTTTGAGTAATCGGATGTCCGTCCGGCGGTCTTTGGGTCCTTGGTGCTGCTCATCGCGTTCGCTCCGTTTTTCAGCTGGAATAGCAAAAAAATACGTTTACAGTTTAAATAAATTGCAGAATAAGCCTCCTTCCTAATGAAATTCGGTATTACAGGCTAGCCGAACGGGTAAAGTTCAGTTTGCATACACATATCTGGGGCCTGTTTCATAAAATACTGGTCTTCGTAAATTACAAATCTATCAATAACTTTTTTTATTCTGAACCATTTGCGTTGAAATTTTAAATGAAAAAAGATTATATGCCATGTGCAAACTATTTAAAATTTCATGTACGTAGCTGTTGTGTGTTTAAAGTTATTCTAGTTTTAAACTTTGGCCACTTGTAATTTTTTACAAGTTCTCAAAAGAAAAATTTACCCTAGTCGGAGTAGGGTAAATTTTTCTTTTGAGAACTTGTAAAAAATTACAAGTGGCCAAAGTTTAAAACTGGAATAACTTTAAACACACAACAGCTACGTACATGAAATTTTAAATAGTTTGCACATGGCATATAATCTTTTTTCATTTAAAATTTCAACGCAAATGGTTCAGAATAAAAAAAGTTATTGATAAACTTGTAATTTACGAAGACCAGTATTTTATGAAACAGGCCCCTGCTGGAATAAGAAAAAACGTTTGCGATATAAGAAATTTGCACAAGAAAATATCTCGCATGTTTTTTTTGATTTTCTACGGTATTAGAAATTAATTACCGTATTGCCAACAAATTGAAGTAATTTTTAGTCATTTAGTTTTGCAAGCATTTATTTAGACACTGACACTTTTATGTGGGTAAACTTAATTTGTAAAGCTATGAAAAAATACCAAAATACAAGGAACAGTCATGAATTTACCAATCCATATGTTTCCCTACATACATCAAAAGATTGGGAGAAGGCTTTTTATCTTGGTGGTATCAAATAGGTTGGGGATTTAAATCCAATGTATGAATTGCACGTATTTTAATTTATTTTTGTAAAATACTTACTTTCAAATCGTGACTTTGCACAGAACTGCTGTCGCTCCCGTGTCCACTGCTAGAGCGGTGGCTGCTTCTGGGTCTGGTCACTTTGCTATATGGGGACAAGAGCTGGTCCGACAGCGGAGCTGTTCCGCAGGGTACGATACCAGAGTCGTGACCCGAATCGTAGCCGGAGGAAGCCCTGTTTGAATTTCTGCTGGCCGGGGTTGTCGGAGTAGCCGGTGCAGCCGAAAGCTTCTTGGCCACTGAGCGACTGGGCGAGCGGAGGAATTCCAACAGCGGGGATTTTCCTCTGGTCTGCACTTTGACTGCTTCATTTTGTTTAACCAAATTGGTGGGTTTATTCACAGCCCTGGCGTTTTTCTCCGTTTTGGCCTGGTCCGCTTTGGTTTTGGAGGATGGCCCATTGCCGAAAAGTTTGTTCTTGGTGGTCTTCAGGCCGGTGGAGTCCCGTCTGTTGGAACCCCAGCCGGCTTTTGGCCCTGTTTCAATTTTATTTGCCTTGGGTAAGGTTCCACTTTTTGTCGGCTCAGGTCGAGGTAAACTGCTGGTTTTTCCTGCTTCAGATGATTGATTTCTGGACTCACAAGGTTCCAGCGTTTGAGCTCGCTCAGCCAATGGACTTCTGGTTTTTGAGGAGTGCTTGCCAGATTTCAGAGACCCGTTTGCGGCAGCGGCAGTGTTGGCAACACTCAGTTTGGACGTGATTTCACGCGCCACAGACTTGGGCACGACAGGCAGTGTCGGCTTGTGCAGCTTTTCAGAGCGCATGCTATCTCTTAGATCCGATTTGGCGCTCGTGCTAGCAAGCGATGTCGTTTGCTCCATTTTAAAATTGTCCATGGTATGCCCCTGTTTGTTGTTAGAGGCAGTGACGGATTTCTGCAAAAGTTCTTTTGAGTCAGGATTTTTGTAGTAGCTCTTCCCAGAGCTGCCCGAGCTGGCGACGCTCTTGCAGCAAATCAGTTGAGGCTGCTTAATAAACAATTGAAGTTTTTCCACATGAAAACCAGACGGAGTCATTTTGGACAGATCGCTTACCGAGGCACCATCTGGTCGCTTCCGCAAGTCTTGCAATGAAGCGTCCAAATCCTCATCTCTGCTCCCTTTGAAAGTACTCAACCGGGGGTGAGAATCGTCACAAGAATCCGCGCTGCCGACCTTGGGTAGAGGCAAGTCGCTGAATCTCTTCATACTAGGGGGGTTGGCAGCTGCAGTTTTGGTATTGCCGTTGTATTCATCGCTCCGCAGGAGCTGGCGGCGCTTTTGATCTTCAATGTGGCGCTTCCGCATTTCCTGGAATTGGGAATCCTCCCGCAGCTGCTCCAGAATCTCATGAGACCTCAGCGAAGTAAGACTGGCTTCCATAGCACGTTCAAGCTCTTCGTCTGTGGGAACCTCCTAAAAAACTTTTATTAGTGTGGATCACCATGAAAAATTGTATTAGTCTAGTTGTTTTTGTAAAAATCAATCAATCAATTAATCATCAAACGTGTAAAATATTTAAGTGTTTTTTATTTTTAATTTTAAAAATGATTGACGATTTTTAAATTATTTTTTCCAAAAACTAACCTCGTCAAGTTGGTCAGTGGCAGGTAAGCTGAGATTTTCCAGATGTTCAGAATTAACGGAAACAGAATCGGAAGGCACGCAAGAGGTAATTCCTCCATCTCTGCTGAGAATCCTAAGGGGATGTTCGTTTGAAGTTAAGCTGGTAGTGGAAGTACCTGGAATCACACCTAGAAGCTCCAAACCGGTCATTGTTAAGGAATCCAACTGAGGAAAAGCAGCCAAAGCTTCGTTCCTAAATTTTTTTGGTATTTACAAAACTAATCGGAAAACCAACCTTGGACCGAGTAGTTGTTCTATGAGTAAAAAAAGGGAATTAGGATGTTTGAAAATTATTGGTGAGAATTATTATATTAGATTATTATTTATTTTAAATAGAATTCGTTTAATGCACCAGATATATTAAACTAAATTGTTACACAAGATTTTTTCAAAATTATTTATTATAAAATGCCTATTTTAAATAATGTTAAATGGCGCTAAATTGATTGGCAATCCAAGCTGTTTTTAAAAAGATTTAATTAAAAATGTTGAACGCAATTCAGTCAACATTGTTTTGTTATTTTTTCGGAGCTTAACCCAGTAAGGACAATTGTCAAAGCTGCTTTTTTATAGGCAGTCGACAGCAAAACCTGCCTTGGATGCAGTTAAGAAACTGAACTAAAGGCTGGTTCATACTTATGTAAAAACGTCTTTTGGACAAAGTCCAAGGGACAAACACAGTGTATAAACGTATGTAAAAACGTTTTTACATAAATATGAACCCGCCCTGAGAGTTAAGTAAGAGGCAGCGAAAATGTTTTGGACGCAAGTAAAAGATAGGGCGGAGGCAGTCAAAACATCCTCAAAAGTAAGGAAAAGCCGGATAACACCGCCTCCTCCGTTAAAATATCTACATATGAGGCATACATATCAGAGGTAGGTAGATTTTGAATGGAGGCAGGTGCAGCCAGGATGAAGAAAGGTAGGAGGCAGCAAAATTATTGATGTAGCCAGGTACAAAGCAGATAAAAATTTGCCTTGCAAAAGGGGCACCACGTACTTATTTAGTTCACATTTTGCATGCATTCAATAACATTTATAATAACTTGCCTGTAGGCCGGCACTTCTCCGCTGCGTCGTTTTTTGCTGAAATTACTGGCGTTAGAAGCTGCAGAGCTTCGACCGCCTTCTGACGACAAATTTTCTTCATCTGCTTCTTGAATATCTTCCAGAAATCTAATCTCTGGTTCCGGTTGTGTCCAGAGGTATTGATTTTCTGCAGTAATAATTCCCAGTTCAAAGTCGATTTCCGTTTCTTCAACCTATAATATAATTTAGTCTGTAATTATTGTAGTAAGTTATAGTATGGTTTTAAAATTTACCTTCTATGCTTGAACTATTTTATTCGCTAGTTTTTCCTATATATATATTATACTGACCTTTAAAATTGGGTTTTATAATGTTTCACAATTTGGGTTGTTTTAGATACTGTTGCTAAAGATAGATTGAAGTTTATAACGAAATTTTTTAGTTTTATTAATAAACTGTTTTAAATTTCTCAATGTTATTATCTATCATCACTATACACTGAAGTTTCTATTATTCAGAAATAGATCAATTCCTACAATTAAATGTGTGTTATAATTCTAATGCTCCACAATTTTGTTTGTTTTAGATACTGTTGCTAAAAATAGATTGAAGTTAATGCCGAAATGTTTAAGTTTTATTAATAAACTGTTTTAAATTTCTCAATGTTATTATCATCACTATACACTGTAGTTTCTATTATTCAGAAATAGATCAATTGCTACAATTAAATGTTTGTTATAATCCTATTTTTTGTATATGATAATTAGTCATACTGTATTGTAATATTTTAAAAAACTGTCGCACAAAACTATAAGTAAATCCTTTTAAAGCGCATTTTTTTAAAATAAAAAATCTCACACCTGACAGGCGCAATCTCTAGTGTCCACAGTGGGCTTCGAACCGGATTCAGAGCTGGTTTCCATAGCCGACGCGCAGCTGTTCAAGCTGTTTATAGACGGAACTGCATCTGAAGACGGTGTAGATCCTGATTGAGTAAATTCCGACCCTGGACCCTGGTCAGGTTCGGGTCCGCATCCTCTTTCTTTCGACCCTCTTGTTGGCATTTCCAGCCGGGAAGAAGCCTCTTGCAAGGATACCCACTTCTGAATCATCTCCCGTTTGAAGGGATCTAAGTTGCAGCCCTGCTTGCTGGAAGGTTCCTCCATTTTGCCGGTCGCCCCAACTGAGCTGGCACGTTTTTGGGATGGTGGCGCTTCCATGGGACCGTCCACCCATTGAGGAACATTGCGCTTTGAGCTAAAATGAGTTCAAAAGTTTAAACGAACTAAACTGGAAGCTCGGTATTTGTTTTCAATTAAAAACTCATTACTATAATTCATAAAGTATTACCAGGGGCCTGTTACACAAAGACGTTTGTATATTTTAATTTTATAAGTTTTAGCCCATTTTTGGTAAAATACATGTTAAAGTTTTATCGACTTGTAATACAGGAGAAGTGTTTCCGTTTAGCGAAAAAATGCTCTACGCATATTGGTTCATTCCTAAAGCCCATAAACTGTCCCGTATATCCTTTATCAAGTAGTTTACAAAAACAGGCGAAGGGATTTTAAATGAAAATTTAGAAATTTTATCTTTATGAAACATTATAGTAAATGTCGGATTAATCCAATTTACCTTTTTTCTTTTTCAATTTCTTGATAGTTCTGGTAGGCGTGTTCTTCCATTTGCTGAACGGCTGCAGGCCCGTCGATCCAAGTTCCAGCAGCCAATCGCAAAGCGGCAGGCTTCGGTTTGATTGGTTGAGGGGAAAAGAACTGACCAATAGTGGACAAAGTTCTGGGCGAAGGTCCGGTTACTAGCGGTTGAAACCTGGGAGTCACCGGAGCACTTCGTGTAACGTTCGATGGAACATGGTGTGGCTCAAATGCTGTTTTAAATGAAGCCGCTACGTTTACATTCGTTCGGACCTGAGGTTTAGCTTGAGGCAGTAGACGACCTGAGTTGGAAATTTCTGTTTCGGTGTCGGTTGTAATGTCCCGATCAGATTCCTTTAAGAATAAATCAAGCATATCAAACTCCCATAAAAAGTATAAAATATTATGGCAAATACTAACTTTTATAAATATTAAAAAAATCATTTAGTCTGAAAGTAATAAATATAATTTGGAGAATATTCGCTCAAAATCGTATTAAATAAATGTTAATTTGTAAAAAAAATTAGAACAAAATTTGTAATTTGTAACAACTTACAAAGCGACTAAACATTACAGCACACCCTTTTTTGTTGTAATAATAAATAATTTTAAAAAAATATATAGTTTCTACAGATTTTAAAAACACTTTTATTATGACCACTTTTTAACATGTTAAATGTTTGCATTAGTGATGTTCCTACTCTCCAATATAATGCCCCGGAGCTCTGATCACTTAAAATGCAGAGAGCTCAGGAGTTCTCTCCTTTAAATGAACGATTTCAAGCTTAAGTTATAAAAAAATTTTTATCAAAATAAAAATTTATAGTTAGATTTTTATAATAATTTTTAATTAAGAGCTTACCACACCGATCAGACCGCCCTTGGTCTTAAAGCTCCCGCGGGGTCCACCGAGGAAAATGACGGTATCGGCTCCACTTTGTTCTGAGCTGCTGGTGCAATCGGGGTCAGAGGCACTCCGCCGAATGCGCCGCCGCGCCCTCTCGTCCGCTGAACTTTCACCGCCGGAGGAGTGCTGACTACCCGGGCCCTAAAATGGGTAGTGCAAATATTTTTTTTGCGTTTTCATAAATCGAAAAAAAAATTTCCCAAAATGAAATCTGAATATAGTTTTATATGGAGTAGAAGGAATAAAACACATGTTGTTTGCCAATCAAATTCGAAATGGCTGTCGTCAGATTGTCAGAAACTGTTGACTACCCGGGTTTAAAATTGGGTAGTTTAAATATTTTCCTTAGTTTTTCTATTAAATGGAAAAATATATTTATTGTAAAAAATCCAATATAAATTAAAAATATAATGCTTGATTTTATTTATATATTTACCTTATTTCGTTTTTGTTTTCTTATTCTGTACAAGCGACTCGCGATCTGAAGGCTGTTCAATGTTTCTGTGTAACGTTCCGGGTCAGAAGACACGCAGGTGAGCGTGGTTATAGCTCTGCAAGACGTGGAACCCATAGACTCCTTCAGCAGTTGAGTTAGTTTGCTTTCCCTAAAGCCAAATATTTCTGTTGACCAACAGAACATTAATAGGGGCAAAAGTACTCATGAATTATAAACGCAATTATAAAAACCTTAGACTGCTCTCAAAATTTGACAGTTTAAAAATTTACAGAACAGCAATAGGGGCAAAAGTGCTCATTACAAAAAGAGAGTTGTAATAGAATTCATAACGCAATTATGAAAGTCTTAAGGTCTATTCATACTTATGACAAAACGTCCTTTGGACAAAGTCCAAAGGACAAACCAAAACGTCCTTTGGACAAGCCAAAACGTCCTTTGGACTTTGTCCTTTGGACGAAGTATGAACGCTACTCAGAATTTGTCCTTTGGACTTTGTCCAAAGGACAAAATCCAAAGGAAAAAGTCCAAAGGACAAGAAGTATGAATACGTTGTCCTTTGGACTTTTCCCTTTGGACTTTGTCCTTTGGACTTTTCCCTTTGGACTTTGTCCTTTGGACAAAGTCCAAAGGACTTTTGTCCTTTGGACTTTGTCCAAAGGACGTTTTGTCATAAGTATGAATAGACCTTAAGACTGCTCTTAAAGTTTGATAGTGTACACAGGTTAAATATGGTAATCTTGAAAACACAGGAGTTGCACGACCTGAAGTTGGGAATCAAAGTAGTTTTAATTTTTTCTTTAAAATTCATGAAAATTACTTACTTGAAAGGAAGATACTTTTGTCCCTGAAGCAATGTCAACAATACATTCCCTAGAGCAGGTACAGTGAGGCTGTTTCGACCCGGCTTTGAGCTTTTCTCGCCGCTACCCAAATCAATCAGATGCAAGCGACTCCTACCGCCGGCGACTTGAAACAAAAACTTATTTATTCAATTAAATATTTTTGTGAATTAGAACAATAATTTATTTACAGTTATTAAGTCTAAAGGAATCTTAATAAAATAAACCTTTTTGTATATGAACCAAAAAAAAAAATTAGTGAACATAGATGATTTCTCATACTTTTTTACTATTATAAAAAAAATCTGAATGAGTGGTTAAAAATTTTAAACTAATGCAATAACAATCTATGGTTGAATTATATCTGGCTGACGCTGAAAATTAGAATGCAGACATGAAGGGACCAATTAAAATTGTGCGGTAATGACGTGTTTTTTTTTTTAAACAAATAAGAACACAGAATTTTTTTAATACCGCCTTTTTACGAAATATACAAAAATTAACCAACTTTAGCTCTAAAAAAATTTGGATTTAGATTTAAATATAAGTAATTTGATAAATAATTATCAAAATACAGTTTCTAATCTTTGTTATTAATCCATTTTAGTGAAAAAATTTTGAATGTTTTTGTTGTTAATTAATCGATTTAATACTGCAAATATCGCGATCAGCTAGATTTTATTTGACTATAATAAAATTCTTTAGTTTATTTTAAAAGAAACTAAATTAAAAAAAAGTAAGCACAATCTTCCAAAAACATACATATGGTTGTAATGACATAGGACTTACCGCCAGTTTTTCCGCTCTCAACTTTGTATTGGTAAATGTGCAGCGTGAAAAACAAATGTGAATTACGTTGTTCCTCTTGTGTATCTAAAAATGAGTTTGGAATCTATATAAAATAATAATCAACTTGAGTTTTTACACATTTTTGGTCTTTAAAAATAGCATCTGGCAAAAATTTTGGTCAAAACAGATGCAAAATGCCTATCATAACACGAAGCTGGCTAGTGGATACAACACTGAACTATTAAATTAATAAAAAGAAAAAGAATCCCGCACTTTAGTTCGAATATGTAGTTCTGCGTCAAAAAGCAGATGTAGCCAACAAAAATAAAATGAAAAAACACTTGTGGCAACATTGTCGTAATTGATGGGCTTTTTTTGAGACAGCAGCAAATTGCCACGGGTTGCTAATCTGCCGAGAGCCCAAGGTTTTTTGAAAACATTTAAGTTTGTAATTTATAGGATGCTCAGAACTTCGTAGCCCGCCACCGTTGTTGATTTATGAGTTGGAAGTGGCCTATTCTAGGTTGTTTTCAGACACGTAAGGCTTATTTATTACAGTTTTGCTTTAATGCTTTAATCTATCCTTAAAGATTTGCAATTCAATTCTGCATTTTATTGCAGAATAATTTGTAAAATTGTTTTAAACAATACAATCTAACTTTGATATACCAAAACAGAATAATGCACTATAATTGTAAATTATAAATAAAATTATGAATAATGCACTATAAATGTAAGTTATAAATATATTCTAGTTAGCACTTATTACTGCTAAACTATTTTATGAACGTCTTCGCAAAAGAACATTGAGCAAAATATTATTCATATTATAAAATTCTCAAATTGAATCGTAAGTCTAGATTTGAATCAAACCGCTGTAACAGGAGTTATAGTTTTTTTCGACTTTTGAACGCAGTTTCAACGTAATTTTACTTTTTACTTGTAACTACAAAGTAAAAAGGTTGTTACTAATCTAGTCATAGAAGCACAATATGGCACTTTTCATTTGTCAGAGCAGTAAACTAAAGCTTAAACATAATAGAAACAAAAAAAGGATCAATAACACCAAAAAGGTCAAAAATTGGCTTACTATTTTGCCTACGAGCCATGGCCGAATCTAGGTAGAGCGCGGCCTTATCTGCGGAAGGCGCTCGAATTTCCGACAGATTTTGCAGTTGAGTTCCCAAAACGGGATCGTCTGTTATGGAAAGACCGGCGCTGAAACTTTGATCTGTGACTAAAAACAAAGGAAAGCTTTCGTAAAATGTGTATTTGCACATTCTTAGGCATAATATTTTTTTTTATTATATCGGTGCGAATTTTAAATTACAGAGCTGTGTAAAAAGTGAATACCAATGTTTTGTTTTTTTAGAAACAACAAATTTAGACGGCGAAATAAATAAAAGGGAAATGAATAAAAATGGGTGCCCTACTTTTTGTTTGTTTTAAAATTTTTAAAGGAGGATGTACCAACCTAATTCAGCACACCGTTTATAAATCTACTGACAAAAGAATATGCAGGTTATGCCACGCGCAAATCAGATATTTTTTTAACAAAATTCTTGTACTAAAACAAAGCGTTAAGAAACATTCGAAAACAAAAAATTGATAAACATAAATTGCAATACTTCTGTAAAACTGGTTTAAGAAGACATACCACTATGTTCTGAGAGTAAATCTCTCAAATCTTCCTGGAATCCGCAGACCTCGACGGCAGAAACGCGAATGGAAAAGCGGGCACCGGGAGTTTTCTGTTTGTTCTCGTCCACGAGACGGTAGAGCCAGGCAACTGCGGTGGGAAAGGCGCCCAGAGTTTGCGGGGATCGGTCCGACCCGAACACGGCATCTGACTTTCCTAAAATTTCTCAGGTTAACTTTTCTCAGATGTTAAATGATTTTGAAGAAAATTACATGAAACAATATGATAAAAAACAACGGAATATTCTTGGAACAATATTTTTTCCAGTTTTGAAAAAGATTTCAATATCTTCTCTGAGATTCTAAAAACATATTGGGATCTCAGAAAATACTGGAATCTTGCCTGAAACTAGAAAAAACATAAGTTTTTCTCGTATACATTATTTGCGTGGCACTGTATGGATACATTACTTCAGCGTCTTGTGTTTTCGGTTAGCTCACAAGCAAATGAAAATGGGAAAGATACTTTCAAAGTACTGCAGACCGTGGACTACTTATCCAGACTACTCCATAAGTATTACAGTAGTCCTGAAGCAGTATTTATATCTTAGAGGTGGAAACTGAAAAAAATAGTATTCTGAGGTTAAAATAATTTTACAGTTTTGTAACTATTTTGTATAAAGCACGATATATAAAGTCAATATTACTTTGCGCTAGCTATGCATTAAAATATTATATTTACCAATATTCATAACAACATACGACATTATCTGGGACCTTTAGTACACAAAATTACAACCTCGACAAATTATTTATAAATAAAGCAATAATTTTTAAAAAAAGTTAACTATGATATAATACCTTGGCTAGCAGTTCCGTAACAAACAAGACATGCATCCGACCCACCAACAACAGTCTGAACAACCTCTGTTAAACTTCCTGCACAAATTTCAGTCTAAATATTGCTTGATATTAAAGTGATGACAATAATATGTACAAAACAGTAGTACTGAAAAAAATTAACATGTCCTGTCGAATAAAGTTTTAATTTATACAATAATTACATATATCATTAAAAATCTTGAAAGCATACATACGTAGATATTACAAATAATGAATATTTTTTAACCAAAAGGTGCGCATTTATATCTTTTTTTTTAATTGTAATTTTATTCATTTTGTGCACAACATTAGATATATATTTTGATTTACAGAAATAATAAATAATTTTAATACTATGATTCCTAAGAATAAAACGAAGAATTTTCACACTTAAAACAAAAGATATAATAATAAATTTCTAAGACAAAAATGCAGCTACTCTCTAAAAAGTGGCCCTAAAAAATTCGTTGAAAAAAAAGTCGTAAATCACATTTTGATTAAATTAACGAAATAATTAGGTTAGAAAAGTGTTGCTATAATATTAGTTGATTGAACGAAAAAATTCGTAAAATTAACTTAGAAAAATCTCGTTGAAATTGATAATTGCTCTTTACATATTAAACATACAGTTTTGTCTCGTGCGGCGGTTTTTTATTTTATAATTAGGTTTACCACTAGTTTTGTTTGACTATTTATTGAATACATTCTACGAAAATAATCAAATCCTATGTGTAACTGAAGTCAAATTCTTTCAACCTTCATTTTTTTGTTTTATGTTTATTAATAACAAAAATAATTGTTTTAAAACAAAAAATAAGGTTCGGCCAATTTAATCCGACTCTTTTTAAAGTTTCCTTTGATTTTGTTTCAAAAACGGGACGTTTCCTTTGATTTTGTTCTAAATATAGCAAACTTGTGAAGATATTTTGTTGGAAATATTGGAAATTCTTCGCTATTGTTAAAACAAAATTACTTTGTAAAGAAAAAACTCCAAAGACGCTGATGATTTCTATGGAATTAAGATGGCAGAAATTGCTTGTGTGTGCACTGACTTTAAATCCTTAGTTTGAAGTGTGTAAAATTTTCTGCTAGGGATTTTAAGTCTTTGCAACACTTTATTTATTTTTTTTTAAGTGTGAAATCTGCACTTTTGTTTACAAATTAAATTAAGGAAGGACAGACTAAGGTAAGAAATGTTTTGTCTTTTAATTAAAACAATTTTATATTTGAAAAGTAACCATAAATCACTTTTTTCTTCACCCTTAAAATGGTTAAATAAGAAAAAATATGGAAAAATGTTTGGCCGAAGAAGAACTTTTCTTCTCGCCATCGCGCTGAAACTAAAATAAAAGTAAAATTTAGAAGTTAAAACTATTGTTTCGAATTTTTAATTTATTATGCTTGTTAAGTATTATAAATTCTTGTTTCATGTAAACCTATTCTATGCACCCTTTAACCGGAGTTTTATCGGAAACATTTTATTTTAAGACGGGAGTTTCACTAATTTTTTATTAAGCCTTTAATAAATAAAAAAATCGTAAACGTTATTAATTAGGTGAGCGGATCCTTTCCCGTTAAAAAATTCGTAGAAACTTACTAATTTCTACGTTATATTAACCAATCACTTTTAAGAGAGTAGACATATCTTACCAAACTGTCATCTTGAGCGAAAACAGCGTCAAAACCAAAAATTTTCGGAACACATCCTTTTGAGCTTTGATTTCTACCAAGCTGAGCGGATTGATTATCAAAAAACGTTACCTTAAAAATAAATTTTCCTCATTGTAATATTACGCTGCAATCAGCAAATTATTTGCGTTAATATCTGATAGCAAAAAACACCTCAATACTTGACGGTTTTCACATTTAGATCTTTATAGAGAACTTTTTTTAAAACTTTTTACAGGACCTGCAAAATGCAAACTAAAATGTAAATAACAAAAAATATTTTCCTTGATCTGTCAAATCCATTGACACTGGTTTTGCATGCCCAAATAGGTAGGTTAAAAAAGGTGTATAAAATAATATATCACTTGTTTGTGTCTTGTATCCACTTTCAGCAGGCTTTCAGGGCTGGTACTAGGGCCACCAGAAAGAGAGCATTCACCGGGAGAATTGGAGGTAACTTTAAGCACCACTTTAATCTAAAATAAACAGTTAAACTTATATCGCAAAATAAAACAAATATTAATTTATTTCTAATACAACTCTTGAAATGATTAATTAACCTTATATTACAAAAACTGAAACGGGGTTGTTTAAAACAATATAGAATTCATATGATCGTAACTACAGCAGAATAACTAACAAAACAAAAATCATTCAAAATATTCGCACTGACTGTATTACAATTCAGTTTTTAGCTGTGAGCTTTTATCTCGCACCCCAAAGGACATGGTGGATCTTTCAGCGATCACTGTTTTTAAAGGTGACTCTCAGATCAGGGATCAGTATTACGTTTATATGTAAAAAATGACAATTGTAGGTATATCTTTAAAAATATTGTGACTTCAAAATAATCCTCTCGTTTTGCTTTAACAAGCGAAAATATTTACATGATCTGAAAGAAGCGCGTTATTGTTACGTTTATTTTTATAGTCTTTAAACCTCAAGTAGCGTAACCATACGTAGAAATTAGTGTATATGCAATTCACGATTTATTTAAATTTGTTATTAATTATTATTGTTTTAAATTATAAATTCATATCTTTTATATTCTCACCTACAACCTTTGTAGTAGTTTTTTTTTAATCTTGGAATTTTCTTCTGGGAACTATCATGGCGTTCGCCGTTTCTAATTTACTCACCCCAAAATTTTTTTTTTCAAATTTGTAAAAAAAGTTTATTCTCGTGTTCGGGGATTCCCTGCCATAAATGTTCTCCTTAATTTTATGTAAAAGCTAAGCAGTTTCGGCTTCTTCGTCTAAGCGTTCCGGCTTACTCGGCTTAAACCGCTCCGTCTCGTTCGTTTTCCCCCGGAAAACCCACAATCAACCCGAATGCGGACAAATTGGCACGGATATAAAGAAAAATACTGTTGCGTAATCGAATCATCGGAATGCTGGCACAGATCAGCTGGGTACGCCGAAACTGAGTACCCGCCACACGCCCGCCAATTTGGAATATTGATAAAAATCCGATGGGCGGGAAGTCCTTTCGGATTCGATTTTCAGTTATCTGCGCATTAAAAACCTTAATTGACTTAAAACTGAGATGGGAAAATGTTATTTCAATCACTTCCCCAACCGAAAGAAAGAGGGTTGAGACTCGCCCGGCTACCGTTTGCAAAAAAAAGAGATCGCTGAAAAAATGCTGTCTTCCAGCAAAAAGCAAGCTGTACTTTAGGAAGATTTGCCTTGTCGTAGCAGAAGATTACGGTTGAAAATTTAATTTGTTTGTTAAATGTTTTGCAATTTTGCGAGTTTTTCAACAGCAATAAGTTAAAAAACATTGGGTTACTGTACATAAATTTAAACACTTTTATATTATTTTAATAAAACTTACCGCTTTTCATAGTCGGTACATTTTATCCATAATCAAAACGACTATTCATTTCACATAAATTTAGCTTGTTTTTCTAAGCCCAAAATTTTTTTAGCTTAAACTGAATTTTACCTATAGTCAGAGGCTGGGTTAGCAGAATGAAGTTTTTGTCTGGTGTTATGACATTGTATTATAAAAATAATCCACACTCAGCGCAAATAAAAAAATTATACAATGCAGCTTAAGAATAAAGCGGACCGTTGGCTAACTTTTATTTTTGGGTTCGTCTTTTACCTTCTATATTTATTCCATTGAGATCTTTATCACAGCTAAAAAGCGTCGAATATATGGCGCAGTGACAAAACGTTTGTCTTGCGTACTGAAGGTTCCGGAATCGACTCTCGACTCAGACACGCCATACTGTGATAATATTGTTATGGTATTGTTTATGTTATGTTATGTATTTGGTTGCTCGGTTAGCGCTGAGTAATATCGGCCTTAGGTATTCCGCTTGGGCGAAATAAATAAACTTTTAAGGCCGGTTAACACCGGACTGGCAGCTGATAGGTGAAGCACACCGCACACCCTTTATACCGCAGCAACAATGACGGTGTAATGATGTAAACGCGCACGTTCACTATCCACTGCCACTCCGGTGTGAACCGGCCATTAAAGTAAAAAGGCGGCTAAATGGAAGACGTGCGCAACAGTTCAAAATTCAAATCCACTGACGTGCTTGCCCATCTGCGCTTTAGACGTGGAAAGGTTTATTTCGACGTCTTAGACGCGCTTTTTTGTCTTAAAAATCGCAAAAAGTTACTATGCTAGTGTTCTTTTTTCATTCATTTCAAACTCAAATGGCGCTATATTATTTCAATAAAGGCAAGAAAACTTAAAAGACAATTGTTTTGATTGTTTTATTAATTATTTCTGTGGCTATAAAGTCAAACATATACAGTAGGCGGTTTTTTTATTTCGGCTTAAGGGTAAAAGTTTATGGTTTTCAGTTAACAAATAGTTTCCCTTTTTCTTCAAATTGGGCCCTAAAGGATCATTCTGTTTGAAATTCTCGACTTTGACGCACCCGCCGTCGCGTATCATTTCGTCGTCCGCGGAGGAAATAACCTCTTAGAAAACTACTTTTATACTAATTTTCTTCATCCAAACCATGGTCTGATTGAACCGAACCGCGCTAACGTTCCGTTTTTTTCAAAAAAATATCGCCATTAATTAAAATATTTTATGCAATTAGGCGACTAAATTTTGCCGAAACTTTGCCAGACGGATTTTTGGCGTGAAAATTCCCCCGGGAGTTGTAAGCTAGTAGGAAAAGCCGAGGAGAAAATATTTAGTCAAGAAAATGCGTGGAGTTGTCATTTCGCCCCCTAAAGTCGTTACTCCTGTGGTCCCAAAAGGCAACGAATTGAATCAGTCATCCCCTTGGTGAAAAACTCAATTTCTGCCAAGATAACTGGACGACCTTTTTTTGGATTTTATTAAAATAAGAAAACGCTCAAAAAGAAAACCAAACTAAATTTTCCTGATTTGAAAAAAAAGATCTAAATGGTTTCAATAGTTAATAGTAGAAAAGGCGTAGAGTTTAGCACCACACTTTTCTTGCAAGCGTGTACAGAAATAAACATCGGCAAATAGTTTTTTTTGTGTATTTCTAATGTTCCTATTCTTCAACATCATGATCCGTAACTACGGCTATTTAAAACAAAAAGAGATCCGAAGCTCCAAAAACGGAGTTCTAAATAGGTAATATCACCACCATATATAAAAGTATATAAAACTCAGAAACAAATACATGAGTATCACTTTACGCAGGGTGGTTAATTCAGTATGGAAGATTTAAAAACTACGTACAATGTACCACAAGGTTAAAAACCCGGAAAGTTTATTATTATATATTTAAGCTTGATAAATGGCTAAATGCACAGAAAAAATGACGTATGTTACCATAATTTTTTGTTTTAAACTTAAAAACGATTTAATAAGCAGTTTTAATAAAGATTTCAAAAGTAAATTTTTAGTAAAGAAAGTAAATAAAGAAAAAAAAATAATTACATTTCTTAAAAAAAAATGGATTTACTTAGTAAATTTAGGAAGAATGACTACTCTGTACCAATAGGACTAGGAGGTAAAGAGGAAGAAGTTTTTGTATCTTTCAGAAAACATTTCGGTGAGGTAACATTTAAGGCTGGTTCATACTTACGACAAAACGTCCTTTGGACAAAGTCCTTTGGACTTTGTCCAAAGGACAAAACGTCCTTTAAAATTTTCTTTTTAGACTTTGTCCTTTGGATTTTTCCCGTTGGACAACGTGTTCATACTTTTTGTCCTTTGGACTTTTTCCTTTAGATTTCGTCTTTTGGACTTTCGTCTTTTGGACTTTCGTCTTTTGGACTTTGTCCAAAAGACAAATTTTAAATAGCATTCATACTTTTTCCAAAGGAAAAAGTCCAAAGGATGTTTTGGCTTTGCTAAAATTTTTCTTTGGTCTTTGTCCAAATGACGTTTTGTCATAAGTATGAACCAGCTTTAAGAAAACCAGCGGGAACCCAAAATTACTTTGATTAAAGCGGGTATACGTTGAAATTTTAAAAACCCTCAAATTGCAGGTACTACTCAAGATTTGCGGCTACATGTTTGGCACTGTGGGAATGAAAGTGGGAGGAGCTAAAAATTAGAGATTTTCACAGCCATTATGATTAATTTTTATCCCAAGCGTTTATTGGCTGAAAGTGATTCTATCGCGTCATAATGCTGCGGAAATTTTATAACATTGAACAATTTCCGTTCAAATCGGAGGGTTTTGACCATCGTGCAAAAGTTATAACAGGGGATGTTAGGTTTGTATTGATTCTGATTTCATAAATATGAAAAAAAATTTTGGAACCACGCAAACATTATTATTCAAAGTCCTAGTTCACAGCGGCGTGAAAAGTGACAACACGTGCAAATCGCGACAACAATTAACGATGTAATGGTGTAAGAGCGCGTTGTCACTTGTCATTCCGGTTAGAACCAGGCCAAAATTGGATTAAAAAAATAAAAACAATCCAAACCTTGCTGGAGGCGTCTTTTCTGCAGGAAGAAGTGGAAGGCAACTGCGCACTGGGCGGTATTCTGAGCAAGGCCGGCGGAAAAGGGGGAGAATTTTCTCTCAGCACCTTGGAAAAATTGCTGGGGTAAGATCCTTCCAAATCGACAGTCTGGTCTTGCCAGGAAGATCTCCGACGATCTCCCGATGACTTTTTTCGCCCGTCTGACGATCTCCGGGAACCCGGTTGCTGCATTCCGGATACCCTCTGGGGGATTCTAAAATTTCAACAATAAATAATTAATATATAAAACTAAGTTAATTAATTAATTAATCTAATTAGAGTCGGTTCAAAACTGATTGAACTGAAAAAACTATTCAGGTTTGCATATCTGGCTAATGGTGGGGTTGATTCAGACGATAAATATATATCCATGTATAACTAACAATGAATTCTATAGACTAGTTCGGAATAAGCGTCCTTTACTGTACGAGAGAGGGTACAAAAAAAAAAATTTGAAAAAATCTAAGCTTTCTTAGTTTCTTAAGTTTAAACCTATACTTCATAAAAATTGCTACACGATGATATGTTTCACTACCTTGAAATGCTGTAATATATCAGTTTGTGCTAAATAAATTTTTGTTTTTTTAATTAAACGTCACAATAGTTTAAAATCACCACCAAAATAGTATTATCCTGAACAGTGATTTCGAATTAGTAAAAATAAAGATGAAATTCGTGCTTTTAAACTAATTTTAAACCTAAATGTTTTTTTAATGTTTTGCTTGTAAAACTATTCAAAACTTAAAAATTAATTTTAAAAAGTCCATTCCAAACTTTTAAATTAAGCATTTTCTGTAATTGAAACATTAAAAAACTGGAAAACAAGCGCGCCAGCAGCGCCGTACCTACGAAGCGGCAAAAAACTAAAAATCCCCAAAAACTGCTTTTGCTTTTGCAATATTTAAAAAGTATTTAAGAAATTTTGAAGAGAAGGGGTCAAGATTTTATACCAATAAATATTTGAAATATTTTAAACCGTAAAATGTACTAGTCGCTCGCTGTTTCTCAATTTTCCCTCTACATATGATTGGCGCTAGTAGTTATGTACCCTCTTCCTAGCACTAAAAAACCCTTATTCCGAACTAGTCTACACACTAATAATTTTTTTACAAATCACTCTTATTACTACCATATATGCTCAACTCATAAGTTTTTCCCGCCTCAAAAAAATTTGAACAAACTTTTTTTTAACATGAATAATTGAATTTAAATTCTGGAACTCAACAAGTGCAAATTATTAAATTAAATCCCAAACAAAACTGAATTTGCACTGTGCTCAAAAAAAGATAAATTATTGCTGTATGTAAAATACTCTGTGTTTTAAAAACATTTAAAAAAACACTTTAGAATTTTCTCTTTCTCTTGCAAGGCATTCACACACCGACCGACGAAAAAAAAGTCTACTATATAATTTAAACTTTTAAATTGCCTTAAAATTTAAAAATTACTAAATTAGGCTAATAGAGAAATTTCAAACAATATAATAATAAGTAATATAACTTGTAAATTCCTATCTTAGGTGTTTTTAAATGAAATTAGATGGTAATCAGTTGTGCAGCGGAATTGAGTTCGCGTATAGCGCGCTAAAATTTCAGAAGACTCATGCTTGAAGATCGCGGACTCCAAAATTATATTTTTATCACGAGATTTAATCACGCGTCTCTACTGAATATTTTCATTGTGGCGCTTTAAAAATATTAATTTCAAAAAAAAATTGAAGAAAATCGAAATAAAATGTTTACAAAAAAATAGAAGTTTTTATGCGGAATTTGTCTTCAAATTTGTGACAATTTTACATTGATCCCGTAAAGAACTTATTGGGGGAGCCATTAATTACAAGATTCAAAATTGGAATAAATATAGCAAACGCACTTCGTTTAAATAGTAAAAATACAAAAAAAAATTCTAAAAGCAAATAAGATCCGATGTTAAGGCATGTTAAGATGTTAAAAATTGGTTAAGACATCAATGAACCAAAAAAAAATAATTACCAGATAAAACGCTTACTCTGTATTTTGTGGTTGCTTTTTCGTATGTTTTAGCATTGCAAGATTACACCATGATGTAAATTTTGGACAAAAGAAAGGTACAAAACATTAAAAGCTAATCATTTTTACTGGATTGTGCGGTTAAACAAGCGGCGCCTACCATTTTATGTTATTTCAACACGTTGAAACGGAAGCCTCATTGTTTGGTGCCAGAGGCAAACCAAAGACTGAAGATACTTTTTATTTTGTACCAGAACAAAACACTAAGACTAAAGAGAACAGGATTAAAATTCCAAAGCGGGTTACGTAGATTTGTATATTTTCATCTTATATGATTGTATAATGAGCTGTAAGGATGAACTAAAGATGGGTACATAAATTACGTAACCACGCAATTTTCCTAATAAAATTGATATACAAGCAACAGTTATCATTGTTTTTTTTAGTTTATTCTACTTTTAAAAAAGAAATAAAACATAATTTAGTACTTGCTTAAAAAATAGTATTATTTTTAAATATGAAAGAAGACTAAGTGATGTGATTATTTATTACTACTACATAAACGAACACAATTTTTATAATTGTGTCTTAAGCATTCAAAACTAATAAAACCGTCTAAATTGAAAACATTCGTGTCAGAATAATTGATTAATCTGTTAATCATCTGTTAATATAAGTTTGTTGTTTAATAAAAACACCTCAAAATATTGACGCACCTGAAAATTAGGATTTACTTTATTTTACACCAATTATATATTAAATAATATAAATTTTAACATAAAATATTTTTTCATAAAATCGCATAAAACTGAAAAAGCCGACTAAGATGTAACACTGTTTTGATTTTTTTCCAATGATTATTTTGCAAAACAACAAAAATCAGTAAACCTTAAAAACAAAGTTATCGTATACATATAATCAAAAATATTAGTTAACACGAATTGTTTAAATGATTAAATCTCGCCAAAAGAAATTTTATATTTCAAAAAAATTTAGTTTTTGGATTTTTCGAATCATTATTTTATATTTCAACCCATTAAATTTTATAAAAATCTTCTTTATGTTATGCGTACAAGTTCATTACTTAGTATTATTACATAATAAATTAAAAACAAAAAATTCACATATGGAATAAAAATATTCGATTTTATTATATGTATTATGATAATAAAATGTATGACGGAACACATATAAAAAACTTTTTTTGGAATATAATTAATTCAGCATAACGTACCACAAAAACCACTAATTTATATTTCTACCGTATTTCTTGTATCCTATATTTATTTTTGTTTGAGACCAAACATACAAAGCTAACCTTTATTTTGCACTTAATTTAAAAATACCTGAATTGTTTAATTTAATGTCTAAAAGTACATTCACAATTTAAATTCAAATTATTCACATTTTGACTTCTCGTATTTTATATGTTGGTAGTAAAAAGACGTCTCGCGTTGTCAACTGTTTTGAGGTTAGCATTAGTTTTTGTAAAATTTGCATGCTGATAGTTCGATACTTTTTTGCGAAGGCTGTTTTTTGAGGGATTGTCTACAATATAGTATCCCCCGAATTTCAAAACATTATGCAAATTTTGTAATTAAAACCCGAAAACAAACAAACAATTTGGATTTTTACTGTAGAAATTCTTAGAAAACTGCAAGGGAGTTTCGAAAAAACGAAGAAAATCCACAGTAGGCGCGGTGACTGTGATAAAGTATATATAAACTAACTAACTAACTGCAAACGACCAAAGTTGAAGAAAACGAAACTGTGATAACGTAAATAAAAAACAAGGTGGAGAAAGGCCAAGACGGACCGGTCGCAGCGGGTCCAAAATTAAATTTGGCATCCGCGACTTTGAAACTTGGGATCAGCGGTCCGGACTCCACTAATCATAAGCCTTTGCCCGCCTTCACACTGGGCACATAATTATCACTTATACTTTTTCGTCCGAAAAACAAATATTTCAACGGGAAAACCTCAGTATTGTCAAAGTATTTTTTTAAGAGGTATAAAATTATCCGTTCGACCCAAATTAATGTTCCTAACTTGCATAATACCGGTGAGATATGCAAAGGGGTGAAGTGACTTAATATTCGCCAATAGACTCGTACAAACGAAGACTCCCGACAATCAATATGCACCGAATAAATTATCATGCAAATATAACGTCGGCGCATACAATAGAATTTCCGGCCGAGAAATTGGTTACTGTATAGGTTCGCTTTTTTTCAACTCGAAAATTTTGAGGAGGGAGTTATTCTTTCTTTAAGCCTAAGCGATGAGTAAATGGACTCGGAAAAACTGCCGAAAAATTTGAAAAATTGTCGCGAATAACCTTTGTGGCCGAATAACGTTAGACACGTAAACAAATACATGTAAGAAGGATGTTTGTTGGTTACTTCTAAGACAGAAAGGCTTAAAAAGAACCCGGGCTTGAAGACAGATAAGAAGCGGACGGAAGATTTAGATCGCAAAAAAATCTCATTCCCGCCAACATACTTGCCCAAAGGGAGGTACGGTTATAAAAACAATACCTACACGATTCAAGTGTCAAATATAAGTATTGGATAAAAGCTTCTGTAAATGTTTTAAATTAGATGTCACAGAAAAGTTAAGTACAGACAGTATACACTACAGAGCGGACCACTAATAATGTTTGTTAATTTAAGCCCTAAAGGCTGTTTTATACCGAAGTGATAAGTGACAAGTGACAACATGCTGAAACCGCAGTGACAAGTGACCTTGTAACTGTTGAAACACGCACGAAAAGCATTGCCACTTGTCATTTGTCCCTCTAGTGTGAACCAGCCTAAGTTTTTAGTGTAATCAATCTCGCGACTTATTTTGACGCATAGTTTATTATTTAACCGCCAGAAATTTTAAATTTTTTTGTTAATAATCGGAAATTTTAAAAATCGTCAGAAACTAAAAGGTGCCAGAAGCTTTCCTTCAGGTGGTTGGAGGCACATATTTTGTTTTGATGAATTTTGTTCGACATAGCAATCTTCAAAACTAATAGTCTGACAAAATGAAAAAACCAAGTATATCGGACGTCTTCCATATAAAAAGGGGTTCTCTGTCCCAAATATGAATTAAGATTGCACAGAAAAATGTGTTTCCCATTATTTGAAATACACGTATTATAATTTACGGCAAGACGCTGCGCTGCGTATGGAAATTTAAAATTTAAAATTTTAAAATTTTTGCAATTTTTCGATGTAATTAACCGCAGCGATATATATAACGTGGGCGCATAAATTTATAAAGGGTCATATATAATACGTTTTTGTTTGTAGTGACAATTTTATTATTCCAGGCTCTGTGCTGACATTCTCTGGTTTCAGCTTTGAAATATTGCCAGCAAGAGCGCTGTCAGAAAAAATATGGGTTGGCTTTACTATTTTTGTTAGTATAATGAATATGCGAAAAACCAGAAGGTTTGAAACAGAAGTTTTGCAAAACTTATTTCGATCGCGACAGCTTTTGACCCCATTAATCAGCCTTTTATCACATGTCATAAAAGCTTAGCGAATTTTAAAGTTTCAAAATAAGTTAGAGGTTTCTGTTTATATACAAGTATGCAATCGGTAAACATTGCAAATAGATTAAAAGCGTCGATTTTTTAAATGCCGTAAATGCTTAAAAACAAGAAGAAAATTAAATTATAATTTAAAATAACCTGTATGATATATTTATTTAGGATTTAGAATGGTTTGAAAAAATTAATGTCTGTATAAAAAATGATTAAGACTGCAAAAGTATTTTGAGTGAGCATATCTCGCTAAGAGTGCAGCTGTATCAGACCACATTTAGATCAATATATATCTAACATTAAATTCTATACATTAATAGTACTTTTGTATAAATCAATTGTATCGTAAGTGAGATATGCTTATCTGAAAATTTTTTCCAGTCTCAATAATTTTTAAACATTTTAATTTCGCGAAACAGTTGACAATATTTTGGAGAAAAAATTAAAAAAATCTTTGCACACACTAAATAATTTTAAACAGTAATTCAAAAGCGAAGAAACTAAAAACTTTCAAGTACCTAACGTATGAATTGACTAAAAGAGGCTTAATAGTCACTTTTGTGATAATAGCACGTACACGAAACTCATGATAGCTAAATGTGCTAAAAAGCACACTAATCTAATATAATCACAAAAGAAGACCGCGTTTATTTTATCAAATACAACGGTTGGCTCGATACCTATGTTAAAAAGGAAATGATAAATGATACACTGATACTATAAACCATCTGTTCCCGATGATATATCACAATTATGTGCACAGAAAAGATGTGCTTTTCTAGTATTTTTAAATTTATCATGCGCTTATTGCGACTAGGCTAACCGCTTAAGCCGCACGCTAACAGGTCAATTAGCAGTTAAGAATAAATTAAATTGAAAAAGTAATAATTTATCAGTTTTGAAAAATTTAATAAAGTCTTTCAGTATAAACAATACTTTAAATCAACAGCGAGCAATGGTACCGTCAAGTTTTTGTGCTCTTTTATATTATGAGAATGGCGCGCGCAGGAAGTTTGAGGGGAAATAGGAAGCTTGGAACTGTCGCAGAATTACAGAAACGTAGAGTGTTTAACTAGGAAATTGAATTTAGTTTAGGTTTGGGCATGTTTTAAGCAAAACATATAATGTTTATTTCAAACATGGGATCATCAATATTATTACTAACAAGCTCAAATTTTAAATATTCGGCTTTAAGTTCTTGAAAATCCGCTAACTATAATGATATTACTATGACGTAACTGACTAAAAAATTGTTTATAGCAATATATTAACCAGTGTGTATTCAGACGAAACAAAAATTGTTAAAAGTAGTGGAAAATCTAAAATTAGCGGATCTTACAATTTACAGTTCTGGTAAATTTTTTGCATACTGAAATACTATAAAATGAAACAAAAAAATTACCTATTACGATAGTATTTTTTTTAAACGAACGACACTAAACAAGTTTTAAAATCAGCTTATAATAAACTGAGCTTTAATAACAATACATGAACGCAGTAATTATTCAAATATGGCAAATCCTCGCCGATGACAAACGTTCGAAAGAGTAACAATAATAGGTTTTTAAGGAAAATACTATGTAAATATAAACATTTTTATATTACAAGATAAACCGGTTGTTGAAATTATGAACATAAATTGTTCAATGTTTATTTATTACAGTTGTTTTTTTTTACGAGAATGCGACCTGATTAAAAAATGGACAAAGAACAATTTATGGTATCAGAGTTTTTATATCATTAATGATTAATCATTAATAGTGTTTAATTAATATTCTGATTTTTTTTTTGAAATAAGTAATTATTATCGGTTCAAGAGCTATTGCCAAAGGAATAAAACATGAAGCTTTGAATTTTAAAAATGTAGTAATTTTCAAAAATTTAATTTACTTTTACTAGATAAAGTGCTATTATCCCTAGTTATTCATGTTTTCAATGCAGCATCTTGTATGACTTGTGTAATTATACGCCTTATTTTTTATATACTACATAGTTCTGAATAAGTGTCTTCTACTGTACAAGAGAGGGTACAAAAAGAAAAAAAATTGAAAAAATCGTAATTTTCTTATTTTGTTTAGTTTAGTTTGTTTATTTTGTTTTGTTTGCTAAATTAAAATTGCTACACAATGATATTTTTTCATGTTGAAGTGCTTTAATATATCAGTTTGTGCTAAATAAAGTTTGGTTTTTTGATTAAACATCAAGATAGTTAGAAATCATCACTAAAATAGTATTTTCGTTAACAATGATTTCGAATTAACAAAAATTAAATTAAAATTTTTGCTTTGAAAATAATTTCAAACCTACATAGGTTTTTTAATGTTCTGGTTGTAAAACTATTCAAAATTTAAAAATTAATTTTAAAAAGTTCTTTCGAAAGTTTTAAATGAAGCAGTTTTTGTAATTGAAACATTAAAAAAGTGCAAACCAAGCGCGCCAACAGCGCCATACCTACGAAACGGTGAAAAAGTAAAAATCTCCAAAAAATATTTTTGCTTTTGTAATATTAAGAAGTATTTAAAAAATATTGAAGGGAAGAGATTGAGATTTTCAACTAATAAATATTTGAAACCAAAAAATGTACTAGTCGCTCGCTGTTTCTCAGTTTTCCTCCTACATATGATTGGCGCTAGTTGTCATTGTAACCTCTTCCTACACTACAAAACCCTTATTTAGAACTAGTCTATATTTATAAAAATGTCTGATAACTAACAGCAATTCAAAACTACCGAAACGTTAGAGGGTTGCTGATGTTTCGCTAGGTTCATTACTCTGATCCAAGAGTCAGCTTTAAAGGTAATCGCTCAAGGACCCGCCAGGTACCACTTTTTTTGGGTGGTTGGTTTTGTGGGTGGTAACAAAAATTTAAACGCTATTTATAGAATAAATATTCCAACCATAAAAATGAGTACTGTTAACACTATTGTATAGTTTTGGATTAATTAAGCATCTACAATAGATTAATAAAGCCATTAATATCTACATTAGACTTATTTTAGCTATTATTCTTACTTTTTAGGATATTTTTCGTTGGCAAACATACTCCACCTATTATTATTGGAATTGATTTCAGAAGTTGCGAGCAAAATAAATTCATCTGTTGAAAGTTCCAAAACATTAGATTCTACATTGGTGTAATCCATGGTGTCTATGAGTTTGGGTGACTTCCACGAGTCGATTTATGTTTAAACTATTGCAAAAAAATTCTGAGCTTCTGATACGCGACTTATAAAGATACAAAATTAGAAGTATTTTCAAACCAAAAACCTATAAGGTTTTGGAAGTCTGACGAAATTAAGATGTTACATTTCAAGACCAATGGTAGTTTTTTACACTTATTCAATAGACAAACACGTTGTAGGTTTTTCAACGTTTTTAGTCCAGTAAAACGCACGCTGAAGAAAGCTAAGGAAAACTTTAGACCAAAGTCAGTTTTTTTAAAGCTGGTAGAATGTCAAGCTGATAAAAGTAACACCCAACGGATAATAAATATCAGTGGCACTTTATCTCAGTCTGTCCGATTTTCCACTGGGGGATGAAAAATCACCGAGGGTAAGTATGATGTACGATCGACAAATCCTTACTCCGAATTTTAGCTCGAAATGAGTCGGAAACAACAAAATAATATAATTATTGTGATCGTTTTTTATTATAAGGAAACCAAACTGTTATACCATTTTTTATTAACGATGGTAGCAAAACTGCGACTTTTTATTACCAATAAAACATGTCGCTGCAAAGCAAATTTGGTAAACAAGCAGGTACTGACAATTGCTACAGAATTGGGCCGAAACGTCGTCATAGTTCAGACTTTAACAATCAATTATTAAACTTCAGAACATTTATTAAAATTTTTCTAACGGTTCAAACGCTCTAAAAGGCAAAAGGATTTTTTAAGTTGCTTATAAAATTGCGAACCCAAATGTAACACAGTTCGTAAATCCAAATTCGAGGGCAAAAAATACACATAAAAAATCGAACCAGAATCTGGGCAAAAACGTTAAATTTGCAAGGATACACAAAGTACTACTTCAGCTCGAAATTCCGAATGACTAGCGATATATCCGTTACAAAAAGGTCGAAACGACGAAATTGAAGTCGAAATCGTGGGATCGCGTAATCTGTATCGTCGACAGTTTTCGCAAGTAAGTGAGTCTCGAAGCGGTTTTTTTCGCCAGGTGTAAGTTTGGATTGTTTGCACACAATCCGAGGGTATCGCCGATGCTTAAGAACACACCCTCGGCTAAATAGTAAAACAGTGAAATATGACAAGGGGTATTTGCCTAGTTGGTTTATGGTACACTTGTTTTCTGATTCGTTATATTACTACATAGGTATAAGAACTTTTTTAAACGTAAAAAATGTAAAAAAATCCGTTCAAGAAGTAGTATTAATGTTTAATAAAATTATACTATTATAATATTATATTTAACTACTGATATTTATGGATGAATTACTTTGAAATGACCAAATAAATATGCTTCTTGTGGATAAGTTTTTTCATATAATTAAAAAGATAAAAATAAAGATTCATTCCTTATCAAGTTTAAAACGTATTCAATATATGTTAAGATCTCTTCTGTTTCGTCTGCGCATTAATAAGTAGTATGCAAATATTTTTTTAAAATTGCAGCAAATAATTTGCAATATATCCACATATTACTATTGAAGTTGTAAACTTTAAAGCTAAGGTTCGATCGCACATTATTATTACAATGTTTACAGAATACACTATTTAAAAATAAATATATAAATTTGTAAGCGCAGCTCCTAATAGTGTAAAAAACGTGTTGTTATATGAATTGTAGCTGGAGTTAAGTCTCAAATGGCAGATAAATTTAATATATTCTTTTAAAACAAATTCAGGCTGAAAAAATTTTATAATTTTAATAGAATTAAAAAGGTGCACGAAGCGATAAGCGAAGCAAAGTTCAGGTGAGTTTAAAACAGTTTTAGACAGAAAAATTTTTGCTATTTTAATAGAACTGAAAATGTGCACAAGGTGTTGAGCGAAGCAAAGTTCAGGTGAGTTTTGAAGTGCACACACGGCAAATTACACACTATAACACTTCCAGACGTACAACCGGTTGTATAATGAACTTAGCCAATAAGACATATATTATGCTATATAGGCCGGGTTAGATGTCAGTAGGTCTCAATACCGGCATTCCTGAGTTTTTAGATGCGGTAAAAATAATATTTTAGCGATTCGAAAATATTTCAAAAACGCGTCCCATTTCAACGCCGTCTCTTTAAGTCTCATTTAAAGAATCACTGTGATATGTATTGAAAAAACTCGAGCTGGTTTGAGTCAAACTTTAGCTCTCAGCCTTATGTTTTAAAGCAAAGTCTGCAATAATATTTGTTAAATAATAAAAAAACCAAATCAAAACCAGCTACAAAAGTTCTAAAATATTGTAAGGATTTATGCAACAAAAACATGGAAACGAGTGATAATAATGTAAGTTTATGTAAATTATAGTTTTGTGTGCTTTTATTTATTGTAGTAATTTTTTATTTAATGCATCCGAGGAGAGTTGTTTTTAGGGTTTGAATTTTAAAAAAATCATATGCTCGTCGTATACAATTAAATTAAAACGCAAAAAAATCGCATTTTCGCAATTGAAACACAAAAGTTTCTTAAGTGTACTATATATTTTGCGAAAGCAATTTATAGTCTATTTACATAACAAATGTTTTTTTTAGCAATCAGTAATCACCAATGCAATATTCGCTCAAAATTTTAAAAATTATTTTGGACAAATCGGTTTAGACTCCAGTTATGTATTTCCGAATTTGAATTTACCAATTCAAATCACATATCAATCTCAATAATCTATATAGCAAGCATGGATATTTTTAAACAGCGAATGATTTGTAGGAGTGCATAAATCTAAAACCTTTACAAAAAAGAAACTTCAATTTGACTTGTGTCGTTTTTTTGACATTTGATAAATTCTTGGCCTTTTTCCCAGAAACTCCTAGGGGAGAAATAGGCCCGGGAAGATAAACTCGGTATCCCGATAGCCCATCCCAGCGGGAAAAAGGTGTTGTATAGTAAAATTTTAAAAACAGCTGGTGGATACTTTTTAAAATCTCGGCAAAATATTTGCTGACGGGTTACCGCAAAAAGCCAAACGCAAACAGAAGTTTATCTTTAGTAATATTTCAATTCCGACGTTTTGACTGGGAGCGTTGGAAAAGGGCATTAATTAGTTTATATTTAAAAAACCAGGGGAATTATTTGTAAGTAAAAGGAATGCACTTAGTAATGTTTTTACCGTACTTTTTTTTAAACTAAAATTGTATTTTGAATATTCTACTCCTATTTTAAAAAAAGATATACACTAACATTTAGCATATTCTACAATTTTTGGCAAGTAAAAAATGCCCAAAAAGGATCACACAGTTATGAAAATATTTTAAATAATGACAAAAAATTTTTAAAAAATTCTTTAAATATTAAAATTTCATATTGAACGATTTAAATTTTAAACAAAATAAATTGTTATTGCTGAATTTTATCCAGTACACAATCCCTGCATTTTGGGAAACGAAATTTCTGCATTTGAATTCAAACAAGAGAGATTTTAGAAAGTGAATTTTGACATTTACCACCTGCCCCTTTTATTGTTCTATGTCTTTAAGATCATGTTCCAATCTTTAGCCTTTCCTCAAAAGCACTTAGAATCAAGGGTTTGACAGAAACAAAAGGATTATCTCATCAGGACATACGTAATACAGCTGTGACAATGAATAATTAAGAGTTTAGTGTTTAAACAAAGATTGGGCATAAAAATCCCACCACAAATTCGCACCTTACCCTCTTTGTCCAAATTTCCCGATTGTTTTATCCAAAGCTCCTTAGTGAAAACTTAGTTTGTTTTTGTTTTTTTTTTGCAATAAATAAACGCACAAATAATTTTAATCAAGATTGCTGAGATCAATACCGATTTTTCGTAGAATTCAATGAAATTACTATTAAAAACAGACTAAAAGCATCAAATGATAAAAAACGATTAGAAAATAAAGTATATAACAGAAATTCGACTATTGATTTGTTATTCAGCTGGCAGTAGACATATACTTTTTTAATTAAGGTTGACAAAAAGTAAATGATATCTACTAAAAAATCAAAGGTCTTAACTAATTTAAGCTAATTTAAAACCTGTTTTCACAAAACAGAAACATTTACCAATTATTGGTTGGTGTTCCAATTTTCAAAACCTTAACAATGGCAATATTTTTTTTGTAAAACTAATGGAAACACAAAAACAATTCCAAATTACAGTTTTTATTCAGTTTTCGGAAAAAATCAAAACAAAACTTTTATATAAAAATTTACCGCGCCAAGTAACAAGTGTTGTTCAATATAAAAGCGACTTGGAACTGCCTATACAATCTGACCAAAAAACACTTTTACGTCGTTTTTTTGCATGTTCCGCGCGCAATCAGACCCTGTTGTAACAACACTTCTTTTACCATGGCAAAATGAGTCAGAGTCGTTATAAAATTTTCGTAACTGCGAATTTTTTTATCGTTTCACACAGAAATAATATAAACTTTATGAGTCGGATTCGCGTTAATTTTATACTAATTGCGACTCGTAGTAACGAAGACTTGACTCGCTAAGTTTGGCGAAGGACCAAGAATATAACAAATGCAGGAAAAGAAGGTAAACTTAGCGGAAATTATCGTCGCTGTGATTTTGTTTTAAAAACACGAATCGTACATCGGCCCCTGCATAAACATAAACAGTCGCAACAAACAGGTGAGAACTTTTGCAGGACGTCCTTAATAAAGCAAAATGAGCCACAGTTCGTATAAAATATATGTGACTGCGACTTATTTTAATTTAGAATTAGGACCCTATTTACTACAGAATAAGTCACATTCACGGGTATTTTATGATGACTGTGGCCCATTTTGCCGTAGTAACGACGAGGGACTCATTCCGATTCAGATGGCTGACCGTACGTCCGCACTATTTCGACTCATTTCGTACTAATCCCCACGAAAAAGCCAACTATCAACCGCAGCGATCGAAAAGGTAAAAAAAAGTTGGGAAACGGAATTGACAGGTTGTCAACTTCTCGGCGGGTTCCAGGCGGAGATTGACAGAATTAGTTAGAATTGTTTTGGACAATCGAGTATAAATCTTCCACTCCTGACGCGTCAGTGCGAAAAAAAACGAAACAATAAACAACAGTAAAAAAAGCCGTCTGCGGAATTAATAATAAGAGGTCCGAAATAAAAAAAGAACAACTTTGTGAACCAGCGAAAAAAAGGGGGGTAACCATCTTGTAGCTAACTTAACCCTCTCCGTTTTCCTCTGCGTCGAAGATTTTTATCGGGAGTGGAAATTGACAAATTACTAGTAAAAAAGTCGTCTGCTGAATTAGTAATAAGCGGTCCAAAATAAAACAAAATTGTGAAACAAAAAAATAGAGCTATTCGTCTTGTATAACCCTGTTTTTTTCTTGCGTCGAGGAGGTGTCTTTAATTGACAACTTATTCGTGATAGAAGGTAATATAAACTTTTTGTTAAATAAAAACCGCTGCTTTCTGTTTAAAAAAGCGTCATGCTGCACCTCGACAATATTTTTAACCGTTTTAAAAAGAAACTTTTTTAAGTTTTACAATGTAATCGACCGAAGTCACGTAAAGAATAATTTGCATACCGTTTGTTTGAAAAATGCGTTTGCAAATGTCGAAACAACTTAATCTTTTTGCTGGAAAACCGCGTGAAAACTGCTAAACGTATTATTACCGAAATAAACATTATATGGAACAACCAATCAGCTGCGTCCCAACCATGCTTATGCAAATTATTTCTTACGTGACTCCGGTGGATTTCGACCAGTATACTGTACTTCAAGTACGACAATTTTTAAACTTTTAAAACTTTTAAAAAATCTTTTTAAAAAAAAGTTGTTTTTTTGAAATCTACTAAAAATAAATGTTAAAACTTTTAAAAAAATTTTTTTAAAAAAAGTTTGTTTTTTTGAAATATACTAAAAATAAATGTTATTATTTATGTATAAATAAAATAAATAGCTAACTAATACTGTAGTTGTTACTAACATAAAATCAGAACACTGCTCTACTAACACTTTGTGTATATATGTTTGTTTAATATTGCTACATCTGACCAAAATACCAACAAGATTAAAACACTTAATCGCCTCTTACAATGTTTAATCATTAAAAGCCACAAACTTTAAAAACCAACTAAAATTTATTAATTAGTCTTTAAATAAGAAAACTTACACAAGCAAATAGTTTTACTTAGTAAATCACCATACAAAATGCTTTGTTAATTTTGCTTTCTACACCTAGTTATGGTGAACATACTAAACCTGTTTCTGCACCAACCAAAGTTGTTTTACTTAACCTGCTTTCTGCATCATTTAAGGTGCCAATCTTTAATTTTCCTTTTTTGCTTATTAAAGGTATCAAAATTAATTCATCTATACTAGCTTTTTATGTTCTACCTAACCTGCTTCTACACCTCTTTAGGTGTTTTCATTTAACCTGCTTTCTACAACCTCTGTGGTGTTTATGTATCCATTATTTTCTCAATATTTACCTGATACTACCTAACCTGCTTCTGCACCTATTTAGGTGTTTTCTCCTAACCTGCTTTCTACACCTTTCATGCTGTTTCTGTATTTGCTTACTTTACCCATTTATGGTAGCTATTTGTTAAATTTCCATGTTAAAAATAATTTTGTACCAAATGTAAAACTTATAATACATTTAATTTTTCAAAAAATTTTTCTGCTTAGTCTAATCTTTATTTTTTAATATAATTTTTCAAAAATATAATTTTCAATTATTATATAAATTTTATAATATCGCATTAAAATATAATCTTTTTTAAAAATTTTTCCATCAATATATTCTTAAGTAACATCACATAACCTTTCCTTCTATCTTATTAATTTTTTTGCTGGAAAACCACGTGAAAACTGGTAACGTATTATTACTGAAATAAACATCATACCAAACGACCAATCAGCTGCGTGCCAACCGTGATTATGCAAATTATTTCTTACGTGACTCCGGTATATTTCGACCAGTATACTGTACTTCAAGTACGACAATTTTATTTTTTATATTGTTACCACCAAGCCCGTGATAATAAAAATTAACTAAATTTATATGGTTTAAAAATTCAATAATAAAATAAATAGAATTAATTATCCGGGAAATACTCAAGTCGTCAACATTGCAAAAAATGTAAAATATTTTCAATGCGCAATGTTTTGCGGCCAGATCAAAGATTTTTAATTTTCATATTTAAGACCACAGTTTAACATATCGTGTACCTAGTACATAATATGTACATTCGTGTAAAAACATATCTAGCATGTAGATCTACGTAAAAAGCTATTGAAGACTAAAATTAATCAAGTTTGATTACGTTTTTTTGTTAAAAAAAACTTTATGGGAAATTTATCATGAAAAAAAAACTAAAAGAAGAATAAACTAATTATAGTTGTGAAATACTATTTGTATAATACTGATATGCTCGTAAAACAAATAAGAATCAATGGCGCTTACGCATAAGCCAACTGTACTGGATTGCTGAGTGAAATGATAACCAAGTAATCACGAACACCGGAAAGAAAATCTAACAACTTTATTCGACAAATATGCACAGATTTTCACGGCAAAAAACTCCCAGGCAAAAATAGGCAAACACTAAATTCCTCCGACTCCGACTCCGCCTCAAATTTCTGCAAATTATATATTGATGTGCAGGTTAAGCTTAGGCTTAGGCTTGGAATAAAATTTGCATAATACTAAAAAATACGGTAGATTACGGTAGATTTTGGACGGAGTCGGAGTCGGTGGAATTTAGTGTTTGCCCAAAAATAAGGCAACCGATTTAGATGACCGATTTTGATTTTATATTAATTTTTTAAAATATATATTTAATTTACATTTACAATTTAAATCTGAATGTTTGTTTATAAATTGATCTAGTGTTTTAGTTTAGATAAGAAAATTATAATATTAAATACATAACAAAAACATGCTACAATATTAAGAAAATGCTTCTATAAAAATACCATCTTAAAATGTTTAGAAAAATTCCATGCTAAAAAACCAAGGGTAAAGAAGTTTTTATTCGATTCTATTTTTACGCTAGAAAAAAAACAAAGCGAAAACTGAAATATAGTCGTCAGATTACAAAAATAAAAAAATAAATGAACAGAAAACTAAAAAAAAACCAAAACGTCGCCGTTGTAACAATATTTGAAAATAATAAAAAAATGAAAATGAAAAAAGAATTACTATTGCAACACTCTTGGAATCTACTGCAAAAGATAACCAAACAAATACCAACCCCACCAAATAACTAACCGCGCAATCCTTAAGAACTATCGTTTACAAAACGGACACCCCAACGACCGGAGCCCCTCTTTAACTGCCTGTTTCAATATTTGTTTCCGCTTCGGCGTAAAGTGGTTATGCTAATTCGATACCTTTTTCCAAGGTTTATTCAGATCGCTCATATATTTTAGCGGTTTCCTTTTTGGGCGATTGTAGCAATGACGGGTAGATTGGTATAAACGTGAATGCGCGACCGGCACAATACGGGCCATTTATTGCTTGGGAAAAAGTGAACAGTATACACAAGTACCCCGACACTGGTAAAAGAGATTTTTCCATTCGACGCCGGACACAACGGTAGAATGAGTCGAAAACCGTGGAAAAATCGAATCGTTGTGCAAGAACAACTATTGTTTTGATAATTTTGCAAAAGTGATAATGGGGACGTTTATTGTCTATAAACTGTGAATGGTTACAGATTTATTTTTTTAAATTCAGAACCAGTCACAGGAGTGTATATTTTTTCCAAGGTATATGGACTCATTCCGTGGTATAAAGGCACACCTGACATCATAGAACCCGATTACAATTCATCAAGTCATGACGAATGGTTGAAAGAAACACGCACGTTTCCTGCCCGCTTATACTACCAACTAAACGCAGCGATTAGCTAATGAGAATACTGTAACCGATTGATATGAAAATTTTTTTGAATTCTTCACGTCTATAAGCTGAAATCCAAACGTACTAAGTAGGAAAAAAACGCGCTCTTTTTTAGCAAAAATTTGTATACAACTTTAAATCGCAAAGTAAAAATTTGCATATAATTATAATTCGCAGTGTAAAGCTAAAATCACCGCTGCAAAATAGACGAATTTTTCAACGAAAATTTACATAATTGGCTAAAACATTTTATCCTGAATAAAACCAAACTTATGCAGCTGATTAAATCTTCTTAAAAACATTCAGTTTCGCGTGAATTTATAATCATTGCTGCGGGTTATTTTTAAGATTCCAGATGGTATAAAATGCATGGCAATAACAAGCAAGATTTATTTCTAACAGATATTTTGTGTACAATAAAAAAAATCATCATCGGCGTATTTTATATAAACTAATATAGAAGGTATACCGTGAGGAATATTTACGTCTTACAAGTATTATCAAAAATATATAATATACCGAAAAATGTGCAACTTCTATATAAAAAAGTAAGTTAATGTTGGCCATTATAATGTGCCTCCCCATTTAAATGGCACCCTCTACCATAATGGCATAGTACTCATTTTAATTCGGCGAGTTAAAATGAAGAAAAAGCAATTATAATAGCTTCTTCTCCATTTTAATTCGCCGAATTAAAATGGCTATTATGCCATTGGTGTGTGTCATTTAAATGGAGAGGCTCATTATAATGGCCTACTTTTCCGTACTTTTCATATAGGAGTTGCACATTTTTCGGTATATTATATATATTTGTTATCACTATCCAATCTCAGGACAATTCTAAAAAACTAAAGCACAATCAGGGCAATGCTTTAATGCGAGGATTATACAAAAAATAAGCACATTTGCTGCTTTAATAAAACTTTAAAATCAAAGGTTTATTTTAGACGAGTTTTTTAAGAAAATACACCAATAAACTTTGTAGGAAATTTTTGTAACAGTTTGATTTGTTCGTAAAATTCTGAACCCTCTAAACGTCTGTATCAATATTCAACCCGACAGTATTTTTAAAACTGCTGGCACATTAGTGAAAATAGGAAAAGAAATGCAACATATGTTCCCAAATTTGTCGCAATAAATAAAAACTTAGGCTTATAAATTTAGTCGTTCGCCATGTTTTTCAAATGAATGTATCAATGTAGGCGCAAGGTCGAATGAGAGCCGATATACACCACCATGGACAGTGCACGCGCATGAGATAAGAATAGTCGAGATTTTTAAGATTTAGCGATTTTGTTTAAATCAGTTGTTGTAGAATCCTACAGTACATCTCCTAGTTTAAAAAAAACCTTTATCAAGATAGTATTTCGAC
>JASAMX010024331.1:0-35438 GCA_030248175.1 Microlaimidae sp. YZB2_3 | reverse complement strand
CATGTCCGGCCAGAAGCCGCATGTCTGGCCAGAAGCTGCATGTCCAGCCAAAAACTGCATGTCCGGCCAGAAGCCGCATGTCCGACTAGAAGCCACTTGTCCGGCCAGAAGCCGCATGTCCGGCCAGAAGCCGCATGTCCGGCCACTAACAGTTCAAACAAAGTAGAATTAAATTACTAAACAATTAATTGTCAGAAAAAGATGTAAAATTACAAAATAATAATTAAAAATTTTATAAAGAATAATTTTTAAGTAAAAGAGTGTAAACACTTGGAACAAAGTTTGAAATTTCTACAGAATGAGAATTTAACAAGTTAGGACTATTTTTATTAGCTAAAACAAAACACGCCTCTTTAAAACAAAGACTATAAAAACTGTCATCAAAAGCAAGAAACTTAGAAAAGCTAAAATTATGCTTAGTAATCCTAGAATGTAATGAAACGCCAGTTTAAACCCTGAATTATTAAGAATGCGCTTTATACTATAGGAATTTTTACCAAAAAAAGAGAGAATGATGGTGGAAAGAGAGCTTTTATTGGAGGGGCACAACCTGATTTGAGTCTCGAAATATCAAAGAATTCGGCCACCCAGCTCACTAGGATAACCATGTTTATTTACAAAAATATCATATAAAAAATCAAACTCCTCTTTAAGTAAAATTATATTAGTGCAGTACCGCAGCGCGCGTAGTTTTAAAGTGTTAAATGTGCCCGAAGTTAGTGTTGTGATAGTTAGCCAAAAATCAAACTAGGTAGTTAAGTAGGTAGTTAACTACTTTAAAAATTATAAGTAGGTAGTTAAGTAGTTAGTTAAAATTACAAGTAGGTAGTAAGTAGTTAAGTAGGTAGTTAAATAGTTAATTTTTTAACTAAATATAATATGTTTATATTAAAGTCTAAGGGTTGGTTCATATTTATGTAAAAACGTCTTTTGGACCTAGTCCAAAGGACAAATACAGCATATAAACGTATGTAAAAACGTCCTTTGGACTAAGTCCACAGGACGTTTTTGCATAAGTATAAACCAACCTTTAGTGGAACTAATAATTTATACTCTTAATGTAAAATAATACTTTGTAACACCTTTAATAATTAACTGTGTCCATATTTCATTGGTTTTTTGCCAAAGTTGCATTGTACTTTTAACTAAAGTATATAAAAACAAAGAAACAGATTTTTGTTTTATTTGAACTAAAAAAGGCAATTTAAGTTTGCCTTATTATTATTGTAATTCAATCCCAAAGTATATTGATTTGGTATAAATGAAACTTTTAAAATGTAGCGGTTAGATTGAGTGGGGTTGCAATAAACTTGCACCTCAATTTCACTTTCAAAGCGCTTAATAAGACTATTTAAAAATGGTAATGTACACGAAGACTCGAATTCATGGGTAAAACAAATTTTAGTAGACTTAAGAAAATCATGAAACTCGCCTAAAAACGCATTTAACAAAAACTCCTGGTCACCTTTGTCTGAGAAAATGGCCAGTAATAACGTAGTATTTCTTTTAAAATGTGATGTCTGTGACTTGTTTTACATAAGGTCATACCCAACAAAACTTTTAGACTCGTTTTACTGAGCATAAGCGTGCTGTAAATAGTCCAGCCAGTGATTCTTCTTATTCTGGCGTTTCATTACATTCTAGGATTACTAAGCATAGTTTTAGCTTTTCTAAGTTTCTTGCTTTTGATGACAGTTTTTATAGTCTTTGTTTTTAAGAGGCGTGTTGTATTTTAGCTAATAAAAAAAATCGTAACTTCTTAAATTCTCATTCTGTAGAAATTTCAAACTTTGTTCCAAATGTTTACACACTCTTTTACTTAAAAATTATTCTTTATAAATTTTTTTAATTATTATTTTGTAATTTTATATGTTTTTCTGACAATTAATTGTTTAGTAATTTAATCCTGCTTTGTTTGAACTATTAGTGGCCGGACATGCGGCTTCTGGCCAGACATGCGGCTTCTGGCCGGACATGCGGCTTCTGGCCGGACATGCCGCCTGAATTGGATTTTACGATGCACGCTGCTCAGACCGCTGTGACATACCTTTATTAGATTATCCACCTTTGATTATACATACTTGAAACACACGTTGCGTGTGTTAGAAATGTTCATAGGTGTCCGACCAGCCTGGACTGCCCGGACCGCCCCCCTGAGGGCCGGTCCAGGGTACCCCTCCCCCCTAGCGCCCATTTTGGACCCTCCCCCCCCTAATACCCCGGTCCGACCCCCCCCTGAAGGGGGTTTTTGACCCTCAACAGCTGTTCCACCCCCTCTATCTACTTAATGTGCGATAGGCATAAAAATCGTTTTTTTCGTGCGTGCGACTGAAAATATACAGGCTCAAAATTCGTGTGCAGAAATTCGTGCGCGGACAAATTTTGTGCGCTAACTTTATATACGTATATATTCCTCATAAATATAACAATAATTTTAGTGTTCTATACAAATTTTTATAATTTATAATAAACCTTAGGTTTTTTACAAACTGGTTGGTACGTTACATTAAAAATTAAAAAAATAAAATTCAGATGTTCATTTTAAAAACGAACCGTTTTTTAAAAACGAACGGTCCGTTTTTTTTAAACGACCGGTCCGTTTTTTGCGCTGCCGCCATTCGTTAAACACTTGCCCGGCAAGTTGCCGCATGCAAAATAATGAAATGAAAACAAAATACAATGATTATTATTATTTATTATGTAACCGGAAAATAGAAGAAAGTTGGTCAAACTTTTACCAAAAGCAAAAAAATCAACAAAAAGGTACCTCTTATAATATGTTAACGTTTTTAACAGTTTCCAAAAGTTTTTTTGGCAGGTTCAGGCTATTCCCCCCCTAAGTACCCCAGTACAGGCTTACCCCCCCCCTAAGGACCCTTCAGTCCAGGCTACCCCGGGGTCAAAATTTTTTGAAAATTTGGTCCAGGCTGACCCCCCCCTCCTGGGCCTACAAAATGGTAAAAAATAGGCTGACCCTGGGGTCAATCCCCCCCTAGCCGTCAGGGGTTGGACATCTATGGAAATGTTGCGTTTTTTCTTGCACAGTTTCATTCAAAAACTTAATGTATATAATTGGTAATTTTCTTGGGTCATATGTTTTTAATAAATCTCAAAAAATTACAAAAAAGTAGTGCAAAATCACAAAAATAATTTCATTGCAAAAGTTCACGTGACATTGATTTAATGATTTTTTGCAAAAAATAAGGTAACAACTTGAAACAAGCTAGAAAACAAACATAGTCGCTTGTACTCACAATAATTTAATTATTTCACCTTTTAAAAACATAAAAAGTATTTTTTTAATTTAAAAAAGTCGTAATAAAGCTTTAAAAATCTTCTTACAATTAAAAATAAAAAGGTGCGTTTTAACCGTTCTCAGTAATTATTCATGTGTAAAAATACCTTCGTCAAAAAAATTGGTACGATTCTCATACGCGTCCCAAAATTCGTTTTGACCAATTATAAAGTAAAATACACATATAAAACATCTTTGTACACTAAATCGGACACGTAGACTTCGTTTTGATGGTTATTTTTAAGATATGGCCTTATCGAAAAGAGTTATGAACTAATTTATACCCAAAAAATGACCTTTTTCAGCATATGCAATTTATGATGTTAATAAAAACAAATTGTAAACACACAAATTAAATTAAAAACTATGTTTTAACAATGCTAGAAGTCTGAAGAACTTAAAAATTTTCAAAAAAAAAAACAACTAAAAATTGAGAAGTTGCATGGACCACCAAAAACATGGACAACAATTTTTTTTGGTTTTAAACGCTAATTTAAACTTAGTTTTTCACCGACTTATTGTTCCTTAGCCTAAGCAAAACCTAAAAATCAAACAAATTTGTAATATAATTGATTTTTATTAAAATAAGTTGTTTTTCAAAAATGTGAATTTTTTACCGCAAGGAAGTTGGCATGCTTTTGCGCATGTCTTCCCGCCGGCTTTCCCCCTGACTTTCGCTTTTATGCGGTTTTTAAGCAAAAATGACAATAAGTATTCATGAAAATAGCTAAAAACTAATGAAATATGAATTTTCTAATCAGTTTTGATATTAAAATAAATTTGAATAGAATTATAATGCGCTTTTTTTAAAAAACCTTTAGCAGCTTTCACGCTGGCTCTCGCAATTGAAAACACTTTAGCATGCGTTCCCGCATGTCTTCCGCCGGTCTTCCCACTCCATTAGTTCCATTTGTTTTCCCAATAGCCTTAATTACAACGCGTTCCCTTTAACAAATAAGGCAGCTAAAACAGGAAAGCCAGCAATTCCGGCGGGAGCCAGCTAAAAGCCAGCATGCGTTCCCGCATGTCTTCCGCCGGTCTTCCGACCCCATTTCATTCCCTCGTTTTTCCTCTAACCTTAAGTTCTACGTTTTCAAAGCGTTCTCTTTTATGACAAAATAAGAAAGCCAGCAATTGAAAATCAAAATCTAATACTGCGTTCTGAACGCCCACAGCGGGTATTTTTGAAACACTTTTAAGAATTTTAGACATTGTTTCAAATTTGCAGTAACTGCCGTGTAGTTTTATGGCTTTTTATGTAGGTATGATTCCCATACGCGTCCCAAAATTCGATTTGACCGACCTTAATGCAGACATGTGCACTGCCCCCCCCCCCCGGGGGTTAAAACGGGGGGGGGGGCAATTCCAAAATGGGGGGGCACGGGGGGGCAAATTTTTTTTAACGGGGGGGCAATAAAACGGGGGGGGGCAAGCAGGGGGAAAGAAAAAAAAAGAGAAAAAAAGGAGAAAAAAAGAAGGGAAAAGGGAAAAAAGGGACAAAAAAAGCGGAAATAAGGTAAAAATAGGTCTAAAATTGCTTAAAATACATTGAAATAGGCTAAAAACTGCAAAAAATTCGCGATGATTGCGTCATCATAGGTCAAAAATGGCGTCATATTTTTAGGGTATTTTCATTTTTTGGTGGAGGGGGCAATAAAACGGGGGGGGGGCAAATCCTCCAATAAAACGGGGGGGCATTTTCAGACCGTGCACAGGTCTGCTAATGTAAAATACACTTATAAAACATCTTGATACCCTAAATTTGACCCGTAGACTTGATTTTTGTGGTTATTTTTGAGATTTGAGCTTTTGATTAGAAGTTATAAGCCGATTTATACCCAAAAATTGCCCTATTTTGACATGTACAATTTATGTTATTAAGAAATTTTATTATTAAGCCTTTAAGCAAATTAATATTATTTTTTTCGTATTACCAAGTGTCTGGCAGTTACAAATATACTTTTATTTTTTTCATGGTAACAACCAATTTTTTATAATAACCGTTCAAATACCCATAAAATTTTAGTTGTGAAAAAATTCACATTTTTGAAAAACAATTTATTTTAATAAAAATCAATTATATTACAAATTTGTTTGATTTTTAGGTTTTGCTTAGGCTTAGGAACAATAAACGGTGAAAAACTAAGTTTAAATTAGCGTTTAAAGCCAAAAAAATTTTGTTGTCCATGTTTTTGGTGGTCCATGTAACTTTTGAATTTTTAATTTTTTTGAAAATTTTTAAGTTCTTTAGACTTCTAGGATTGTTAAAACATAGTTTTTAAATTAATTTGTGGATTTACAAATTTTTTTTTATTAACATCATAAATTGCATGTGCTGAAAAACGTCATTTTTTGGGTATAAATTAGTTCATAACTCTTTTCGATGAGGCCAAATCTTAAAAATAACCATCAAAACGAAGTCTGCGTGTTTGATTTAGTGTACAAAGATGTTTTATATGTGTATTTTACTTTAGAATCGGTCAAATCGAATTTTGGGACGCGTATGGGAATCGTACCATAGTAATGTTAGTAATTATGGGGAAGACCGGCGGAAGACATGCGGGAACGCATGCTGGCTTTCAGTTGGCTCCCGGAATTGCTGGCTTTCCTGTTTTAGCTGCCTTATTTGTTAAAGGGAACGCGTCGTAATTAAGGTTATTAGAAAAACGAGTGGAACAAATGCAGTGGGAAGACCGGCGGAAGACATGCGGGAACGCATGCTAAAGTTTTCAATTGCGAGAGCCAGCGTGAACGCATGCTAAACTTTTTTTTTAAAAAAACGCATTTTAATTCAAATCAAATTTTTTTTAATATCAAAACTAATTAGAAAATTCATATTTCATTAGTTTTAGCTATTTTCATGAATATTTATTGTCATTTTTGTTTAAAAACCGCATAAAAGCGAAAGCCAGCGGGAAAGCCGACGGGAAGACATGCGCGAAAGCATGCCAACTTCCCCGCGGTGAATTTTTCACAATTAAAATTTTATGAGTATTTGAACGGTTATTATAAAAATTTGGTTGTTACCATGAAAAAGATAAAAGTATTTTTGTAACTGCCAAACAATGCAAGAAAATTTTCTTTTGCAAATAGGGTGGTTACACCTTAGAACAATCTCTACTCCCATCTCAAGTAACTGTTGATTCTTTGGATGCATTCAAGAAAAGTTTTAAAACTGACTTAAATAAGCGCTCTTATTGAGCCTTTAAAGTCGTATCAGATAGCTATGTGTATTGATAATTAGTTACAATTGTAATTCGTATTGGCGGCAATTAAGTCGCAGATTTGATGTTGTTGATGAAAAAAAAAGAAAAAAAAATAGAAAAAGAAAAAATAAAATAAAAGAAAACACAATGAAATGATGAAAACAGTATGAATTAAACTATGCATAGACTATGCTAAGTAAGTATGATATTAATTCTGTTATCTGATCATTAAAAAAAATACGAAAAAAATAATATTAATTTGATTAAAGCAAAGGTTTAATAAAAAAATTCCTTAATAACATAAATTGTACATGCCAAAATAGGGCAATTTTTGACTATAAATCGGCTTATAACTTTTAATCAAAAGCTCAAATTTTAAAAATAACCACAAAAATCAAGTCTACGGGTCTAATTCAGGGTATGAAGATGTTTTATAACAAGTGTATTTTACATTAGGGTCGGTCAAATCGACTTTTGGGACGCGTATGGGAATCATACCAAAAAATTTTCGACAAAAGACATTTTGGTAAAAATACTATCGAGTAATATAACATTCAGACCAATTGACCATCGATCAATTTAGCTTGATTTTTAGGTTTTGCTTAGGTTCAGAAAAAATAAGCCCGAAGGTCAATCAGTGAGATTGTCAAATTACCCGATGGTATTTTTACCAGAATGTTATTTGTAAGAAAGTCAAATGTCGAAGGAATTTTAACGCTAGTATTATTAAAAATATAAAATCATATATAATTATATACATAATTATACATTTTTGGTATTATTATTATTAAATATTTCATAATTATACCTCCGCACCAATAAAATAATTTAGCTTGGTATTAAGGTTTTGCTTAGGTTCTTAGGGAAATTTTTAGTAATGTGTGGTGGTGTTTTAGTAACAAGCTTAGGTTAGCTTAGTTTAGGTCGGTCGGTGTAGTAGGTGTAGTAGGTGTGGTAGGTGTCTTTTAGTGCTTGCCTTAACCACTCATGTTTGGACATGGACCCCTATACTCCTGGACAGTCGGCGTTTCCTTGGAATGGATCTCTGGGTGTGCAACAAATAGGGTAACTGACTTAATTTCGGCCACCTTTTTTTATTTTTTTGGATAAGTTTTTCCTGGCACTTCTAATTGAGATTGAGCCAGGATTCGGTCTAAAAATCAAACGACAGCTATTTTTGTTATTCCAGTGCAAAGTTTAAAAATTTCTATTACACTTAAAAATTAATGGAGGTTTAAACTTTGTTTTTATAGTGGCCGAAGTTAAGGCGTGTGCCATTAACTTCGGCCAGCTACAAAAAACTGGCTATAACTATTGCTAAAACGAACGATACATATTTTGAAAAGTTTATTTATTCTTAGGTATTGTTCTTGGTACACATAACTTAATTTCTTCCGGTTTGCAAACTTTTATAGCTATTAGAAAGACTTTAAATAATTATGTAAAAACCTAAGTTTTAATAACACGTGTTTTTTGTTGAATTTTTTTGGTGTGAAAAAATATTTCAACATCAAATGGCTTTTGTTACAGCCAGTCAACTTTAAAGAAAGCCTGGTAAAAATTTTATTCCACTCTATTAAGTTTTTTTATATTTTTAACCTAAAAATTACAAAAACACAAAATCTGCCTTAATTTCGGCCACCTTTTAGATTTTAAAAAAATAAAAACACAAAAAAACGACTACATAAACCAAAATTATCAACTTTAAGAATAAACAAGACGTTAAAAAAGTTAAAGAGTGGCATATTTCCACACCAACCCTTGCCTATCTTTGATGTTTCCTATCTGACTGTATTCCTCCGCCAAGAAAATAACCTTTTTAACTTCTATTTGAGTTTTTTACTGCATTTCAAAAATCTTTGAGAAATTCATCTACCGGTTCCTTGATAGATCAAACCTAGTACATCGAAGGTTGGATTACTGCTGCCCGCACAGATGTTTACTACGTAATTCTTATGAATGCATTCCTCCGCCAAAGGAAATAACCTGACATTTTTACCGTGTTTTAATTTACTTTCACAGTTTTTAAAATATTGGTACTCTATATCGTGGTAACTGCTGGGTTGGGTACTTGGTTGGGGGAAACTCCATTGACATTGATTTTTAATATATTCAGTATATGACTGCATCCATCCGCCAAGAAAATAACCTAACTTTTTAATTTTGTTTCAATATTATTTTTAGGAAATTCCTTCCGGTATGTTCATAATTTAATACAACATGGTAAATTATGTGTTATGTAACCCCACCCGTACATATGATGGTGCAAATCGTGTTAAACAGGTTCTTTCACGTAAAGTTTAAGGTGGCCGAAATTAACGGAATCCTAAAATGCGCAGTTAGTTAAACGCATTGCAAAGTGATTTTAAAGAAAATATCAAAACATGAAAATTTACAGTTTTGAGCTTTAAATATAAGTTATTTTAAAGTTATAAAATGCTTCGTTCTAAATTTGATGCAGTTTAAACACAAAGCAAAAATCCAGAAAATCACAAAAAGTCACTTTTTGTATGAAAATGTTGATAATGCAGAATAACACAAATAAAAAGCTTTTGCAAAAACTTTTTATTCAACATTCATCCAGTTACTTTTGTGCTAGTTCTTTTTTGCTTTAAAAATAAGTCATTTTTTAACACCCTAAATTGGTGGCCGAAATTAAGTCAGTTACCCTACATCACTGTCAGATTTTACATATGCTCAAATCTCAAATTTTCGGGCTTAGAACTTTTTGTATATACTTTTTTCATACAATTAAGTGATTTTGAATGTATCAATGTTTTTTTATAGTTTAAAAATTGTTTGTTTTTTTTTGAAAATTTTATAGCATAATAAAATTCCATTTAGTACTAAAATTTCACATTTTTTGCTTTTTTTTCACAAAATATTAAAACAAGTAAACAAATATTTTTATCACTTAATTTCCACATATAGTGCTGAATTACTAAGCAAAAAATTAAAATTGGTAGTAGTATTATGTTTACTATAGAGTATAGACAATAATTAGCGAAAAATTATACTATAGATAGTCATTAAGAATGGAACATCCCTCAAATCTTTTGTGCCAATAAAATATTTTCATAATAAAGCTAGAAGAATAATACTTAACTTATTAGTTACTACTAAATAAACTAAAATAATATTACATTCATTAAGCAATATTAGGGCGGAAAAAATAGGGCGGAGCTCCAGAGCTCTGAAGCTCGGGGTTGCTTCAGAGCTCCTAAAATCAAAGCTCCGCTCCTGATCTTTGGAGCTTTGAGCTCCGGGACACATCACTAGATAATTACAGACCAATGCATCCGATTGAGCGAATTGTTTGCAATAATATAATGTTTAATATTTAATAAATATTAATAAAATAAAAAGAATTTTGAACAAAAATTGATTTGTTTGAAAACGTATTACCTTTTTAACCTTTTATAACCTAATATTGCTGTATGAATGATAAATTTTTTTGTTTAGTAGTAACTGCTCAGTTAATTAATTTGAGCAAATATTATTCTTCTAGCTTTACTATAAAAATATTTATTTACATATAAAAACTTAAAGGTTGGACCTTTTTTAATGACTATAGTATAAACTTTTGTTAAGGATTGTCTATAGTAACATAATACCACTACCAATTTTCATTTTTTTGCTTAGTAATTTAGCACTATATCTGTAAATAAAGTGGTAAAAATATTTCATCATTTGTGTTAATATTTTATTTAAAAAACGGGTAAAAATGGTAAATTTTAGTACTGGGCAAAATTTTATTATGCTATAAAATTTTCAAAAACCCATTTTAAAAATATAAAAATACATTTATACAATCAAAACCACCTAATTTTCTAAAATTAATTATTTACATAAAGATTTCAGTCCGAAAATTGTGGATTTGAGCACATGTAGAATCTGTCAGTGATGATCTGTTGCACATCCCTTTCAAAACGTCGACTGTCAAGGAGTATAGGGGTCCATGGTTTGGACCGAAAATGTGGCAGATTCTGATTTTTAGCGCACTAAAGCTAAATCTTCCAGGCTGAAATTAAGGGCGTAACCGCTCTCCGCCAGAAAGAAATAAACAATAAACCTGCGAGCGAGAAAAATTAAAAAAAAAGTTTTCAGCGGTTATGTAACCAATTATTATTTAGTTGCGTCAGGTGTTTCTCTGCACGTGATATTTTCTCGAAGTGAACGAGTGGTTACTTTACCACGCATCTATTTTCACCCTGATAGAATTTATCTTTAGTAGTGGTAATTTTAAGCGCGCTGAAATATCTGAAACTCTATCGTGATAAAGTTTAGCTTGATTTTCAGGTTTTGCTTAGGCTTAGGAACAACAAAAAAGGCGTTTAAAACTTTTAGCTGACTAAAGAAGCCGTTTCCGCTTAGTTTAACCATGTTTAAAAAATGATTTTTCAGCGCGTTGAAAATTAGAAACTGCCGAAAATGTTGAATAGAAGCATGTAAGTGACAAAATTAATTTATATGAGTGCTTTAAAATTATACATTGCTTAAACAAATTGCAAGTTAATGATTTTTTTAAGTTTAACCTGCAGCCCACCCGTGGTCATCCTTTAAATTGGCCATTAAAGACAGCTGAATTCATGCAAGGAAATTTTCTTTTGGAAATAAGGTGGTTACACCTTGGAGCAATCTACTCCCATCTCAAGTAATTGTCGATTCTTTGGATGCATTCAAGAAAAGTTTTAAAACTGACTTAAATAAGCGCCTTTTTTGAGCCTTTAAAGTCATATCAAATAGCTATGTTCATTGATATTTTGTTAGAATTGTATTTCATATTGGCGGCGATTAAGTCGCAGATTTAATGTTGTTGATGAAAAAACAAGAAAAAAAAAGAAAAAGAAAAGGAAAATGAAATGATGAAACAGTAGAATTAAACTATGCATAGACTATGCTTAGTATAATATTAATTCTGTTATCTGATCATGAATAATAATAATAATAAAGTGAAGTTCTGAAAAAGATATTTCTTCAAAATAATATTCTTAAAGACTAGCATTTTTTTAGATTTGGAGTTACATTTCTATAATTATCAACATATTCGATTTATTGTAATTTAAAGAAATTTCGTTATTGTCAAGAATACATGAAATTTAATTAATAAAGAAAAGAAGAATGAGAAATGAAGAACAAATTATACGGGCTATGTGTGGATCCAACCTAAATGCATACGTATGCATTAATTCATATGAATACGTCTTCATATTTTTTTTAGTTATATGCATACGTATGCATTTTTCTGCAAAGTATATGCATACGTATGCATTTTTTTTGAAACTTTTATGCATACATATGCATTTTGTTTTAACTTTTGTGCATACGTATGCATAAAAGTTGCAAAAAATTACATACGTATGCATATACTTTCCGGAAAAATGCATACGTTTGCATATAATTTGCAAAACATGTATACGTATGCATATTTTCTTAAAAAACAAAAAAAAACTTTTTTTTTAATTTCCAAAATGCATATTTTGCAACTTATACGCATACGTATGCATTTTTCCGGAAAGTATATGCATACGTATGCATTTTTTTGCAACTTTTATGCATATGTATGTACAAAATTTTCAAAAAAATGCATACGTATGCATATACTTTGCGGAAAAATGCATACGTATTCATATAACTTAAAAAAAATATGCATACGTATGCATATGAATTTAGGCATACGCATGCATAACATATGCATACGTATGCATATAAATATATGTATACGTATGCATTTAGGTTGGATCCACACATAGCCCGTATAATTTGTTCTTGCTATTATTATTATTATTCTTGCTCAGGCCCTGTGCCAGGGAGGGCCGGGAGGGCCATGTCCCCCTTTCTGGATTGGCCAGGGTAAAAATAAGGAAGAGGAGGTAGGTCCAGGGGGGTGAGAGGAGGTAAAGGCGAAGGTAACTCCATTATAAACCCTACTTCTTCCTACCTTCTTTCTTGGATAATGCCAAAAGTGAATTTTAAGGGCCTGGTGGCCTTGAATTCAATGTAAATAGATATTTTTAAACCTAATTTTGCTCATCTTTAATGCTAAATCAGAAAATTTCGCCTCTGGCGGCTGGGGGGACACCTCCCAGAACCCCCGGCGGACGCTTTGCGTCCGCCTGGCGCCGCTTTGCGGCGCAAAATGCGGCGCTTTGCGCCGCATTTATATTCCGTTTTCAGTTTTCTAGAGTCTGGGCTGGCCCCCTTCTTTCAAAAATCCTGGCACCGGCCCTGTTCTTGCTATTGTCAATTATTTTGTTTATGGGCATCCAATTTGGTGACGTGCAAAATCCCCATAAAAGTAGTGTAAAATTCCCATGGCAAAATTCTCCATAACGTAGTGCAAATTCCCCATAACAATTAGAAATGCGTTTGCAAACTAAAATGTATTAAAAAAACTAAGTTTTAATCATAAAAGCATTAAAAATGTTTTAATTTTTTCCGAAGCCTAAGCAAAGTTCTAAAATCAAGCTAAATTTTATCATGATAAAATTTTGTTGTATTATTTTCCAAGTGTGAAAATTTAAACGCATAAATATGGCAAACGCATTATATTTATGGGGAATTTGCACCACCTTATGGGGATTTTGTAAGGTTTATGGGGATTTTCACCTATGGGGAATTTCGCAATTGGGGAATTTGTCCATGGGGTTTTTATACGGACCCTCCAATTCTGATTTTAGTTCCTTTAACACGTTTCGGTTTTTTAATTAAAACATACTCTTCCGTATAAAAATGCTTTAACTCCAGCTCTTTTTGTAAAGCATTCTTTCAAAGTAATAAGAATGGTTAGTGGGATTAAGTATAATATTGTTTTAAACTTGAATATATTTCTAATACTTTCGTAAAGTATATACTACTGTTGTAAAAAGTTACATTTACTTTTATTTAAACAAATAAATGTAACGAATTTTTTATTACTTTTACTTTTACTCGACTTTAAACCTTTGGGATTTTTTCGTCCAAAAACCGCTGCAAAAGGTATATATAAGTCAGTGCTGCATTTTGTTAAACTTTGTGGCTCTCGACGATCGTTGAAGAAGTTTAACATTGAGCAGCAGTGGCGTGGAATCCCTTCTGCCGTTTTGCAGCGGAATCAATACCAAAGGGTTAAATTTCACTTACTTTTACTCTTACTCGGATTTTTTCTTACAAATACTTAAATTAATTTAAGTAAAATTTAAGTAATTTCAACAAGTAGATTTCCTATGGGCTTGTTGTAAAATGAGTCTAAGAAAAAAGTTTTTTAAGCAGCTAACACGCTAAACACCATTTACTTAGACTAAAAAACTTATTAAAAATGAAAATTTATGCATAAAAATAGCAAAACACTTTAGAACGGAGCTCTAGAGCTCCAAAAATTGACGTTTTGCTCCGTTGCAAAATTACTTTTATTATAACTTTACTCTTACTTTTACTTAAAAAATAGCTCTTACGTTTACTTTATTTAAATAAAATTTCGACCGTTACTTTCATTTTTATTTTACTTAAATTAAGTATCACAAATTATTTTTACTCTTACTTTACTTTAAATTAAATTTTTTAAAAATTACTTTTACTTTTTATGAAAATAATCAAAAATCATTACATTTTTACAACACTAGTGTATACAAAATAAAATAATAATTTAAGGTTTAAAAGAATCGAAATATTGAAATATTTTTTTGTTCTGCTTAAAAAAAATTTGTGAATTAAAAAAATAAGTTTTTCTACTTACACAAGTGCTTGAATTCTAAAATGTGACTATTAATTATCTAAAACAAATAATTTACAGTAAAAAATTAGAATTTTTGAAAAAAACGACCAAAATTACAAATTCTGCTAAATTTTTAGCCTGCCCCGGCCCCGACCGGGGCAAAATTTTCTACCCCGGCCTCGTCAAATCAAAATTTCGCTACCCCGGCTCCAGCCCCGGCCCCGGCATCAGCAATAATTCTGCCCCGGTCGATCCCTAAGCGTACTATTTAATTTAGTAATTTAGTGTAATAAATTTTAAAGCGTAGTGTAGTAATTTAACACAATTCTAAATCGATACTTTTTGGAAATTTGTAAAAAAAACTTAAAATGACGGATCAACGCTAATTTTTATCTAAAAAATATTATTATTCAAAACATTATTATTTTGGAAATATTTAGATTAAATCAACTAAGAAATTTTATTGCTTTGTTTTTGGTTTTTAAATTCGCAATAGTTGGCAATCTTTTAAATAATAAGATTGCTTTTTTTTTATTTCGCTGCGCGTTTCACTCGTCAGTTTATTTCTTGAAGGGCGGTTAAAATAACTTCCAGGGGCCTATTTCATAAAAATTGCTTGTAATTAATTTACTGCTGTAAATTAATAAACGCATATTTTTCTTTTGTATTTTTAATTAAAAAGTATATTAATAAAATTGCGTTTAGAATTTAAAAAATTACATGTCTGTAAATTCCGTAAATTCCACAGTTACATACGTATTTTTTAATTAATAAAATAAGAAGAAATAAAATGCGTTTATTAATTTACAATTAGAAATCTTTATGAAATAGGCCCCAGCATAATATCTTCCGCGACGCACGACGAGAAGTTATTTTTTCCGAAGATATTTTACTGAAATGTGTTTTTGCAAAAGTATAATTGCAGAAGAAATTGATTCCGAAGATATTGTGCAGAATGTATTTTTTCGTAGCACCCTTTTTTTAATGTTTCAGTTACAGAAAATGCTTCGATTTAAAAGTTTGGAATGAACTTTTTAAATTTAATATTTAAATATTAAATAGTTTTACAATCAAAACATTAAAAAAACCTATTTAGATTTGAAATAAGTTTTAAAACACAAATTGCAACTTTATCTTTTAGTTTGAAATCAAATCATTGTTAACGAAAACATTATTAAGTAATGATTTCTAACTATTGTGATGTTTAATCAAAAAACTAAAACTTATTTAGCACAAAATGATATAATAAAGCACTTCAACATAATGAAACGTACTATCGTGTAGCAATTTTAATTAAATATAGGTTTAAACTAAAGAAACTAAGAAAATTACAATTTTTTTCAAATTTTGCTTTTTTTTCTTTCTGTACCCTTTCTCGTACAGATAGTTAATATTTATGGAGTCGGCAGAATGCGTGCGTGATTTGGGTTTTCATAAAATATTTGAAAAAAAAAATTATAAACGTTTAGTAATTTACAATTTTAAATAGATATTTACTCATTCTAATCCTAAACGTATTGTAAACAGAACTTAATTCTCAATGATTTATGGAGATAAGTTTTTCAAGCCCATTAAACGGATTTTAATGGAAAATCGTATTTTATTTATTTTCATCCGACATATATACACGCAACCAATCGAGCTCACTTCCAGTTCGCATAAACAACAAAAGAAACATAAACAGAGACGGGTTTAAAGTCGTATAGCTTCTTTCCCGCATTAGCATCGATAGAAGTATAGCAACGCTTTTTCCTTGTTCACATGGAGTTTAAGTTATAAATTTTTACATTTATGTTTTCTAACACAAACTAATGCATCTTTAATTTCAAAAATTATACTAAAATCCGTGTTTTTTTTAAAGTTGTACCTTTTAGTTAATTTTACCACAATATTTAATGATTATAAACAGCACTGACAATAGTTTAATATGTTTTCGTGCAGCGATGATAAAAACAACATATATCAGCTAGAATCGTTGAGAAAATTTTATTACTCAAAGCAGATGTTGTATACTTTTCAATAGTATTTTTAATCTGAAATACATAGTTAAGTTATATCTGATTCACTCACACGGCAATAACACAATAGGTAAAGTAAGAAAGGCGGTGCACATAGTATTATGATTGTTAATTAAATCTAACATTATTATTATTATCAGTTTGTTAAGTAGCCCTACAATATTTTAAACATCTCCTTATTCAAAACAAAATTTAATTTGTTGCTGCAATTATTAGAAATACTGCTGAAATACAAGTATTAACAAATAAAAAAATGTTACATAATCTTCAAATTTTGTTAAAGTACAATCGCCAACCACAACAAAGATAGGGTTAGCTTTAAAAAGTATACGAGAGTGTTGTTTTTTTTACAAACTACAGTTTCACCATAATTTTTCTGACTTATTTAAATAGATTGTCAACTTCGAAATTGAGGGTCATACTTTTACAAAAAACCGCAAATAATAGTTCTAAAAATATGATCAAACAATGCAATCCATTTTTTGAAGAAGGAACCCATTATACGGTTAGATTGTAAGTTTTTTGCTAACAATTGTATCATGAATACAAAACAGATTCGTTTTTTAAATAAAACACAAAATAATTTTTTCTGTTCCAAAAAAAAACAAAATAATTGATCAAAATAAAACTCAAAACATATTTTTTTAGAATTTTAAAATTGTAGACGTCACATATATTAAAAGTCTATTTCATTATTTTAAAGAAGAAAAAAAAGATGTTAACTTCGAAATTGAGGCTCATACTTTTATAAAAAAACCGCAAATAATAGTTCTAAAAATATAATCAAACAATGCAATCCATTTTTTGAATAAGGGAACCCATTATACGGATAGATTGTAAGTTTTTTTGTCAACGATTGTATCATGAATACAAAACAGATTCGTTTTTTAAATAAAACACAAAATAATTTTTTCTGTTCCAAAAAGAAAACAAAATAATTGATCAATATAAAACTCAACAATTTTTTTAGAATTTTAAAATTATAGACGTCACATATATTAAAAGTCTATTTCATCATTTTAAAGAAAATAAAAAAAGATATGCCAACCTCCCGGCAGAAAATATTTAACATAAGAGTAACATATGAGAAAAATTTTAAGTTTTTTTTTTCTAAAGCACGGCAGCAAATGCTAAAAACTTAATCAGTTAACGCTTATTTTTTATTATATTTTAAATTTTAGTTGTTTATTTGCATGCATTCGTGCAATATTAGGCATTAGCTCGTGCAATATTAGGCATTAGCTAACCTACTTGTCAGTATTAATTTTAAATTCATTTGTTGTGTTTTTTTCCAATTTTGTAAGTTTTTATCAATTCCTATACTAGCATTGAAAAATGCTTTAAGAATAGAGCAGGAAAAAGGGGTGATTTCCCCCGGCGTGTGTTTAGACAGAAAAGATGTGGACTAGTCTGAAATGGATATTATGTGGACTATAGGAAATTTGCATTTGGTTTGGGCAGCTGGTCACTGAATAAAAATTCTACTAAATGATAATGATTTGTTTATACATTGAGCTAATCACACAGAACTATTGCATTTTTTAGTCTGATGAAATGTCAATTGAAAAAATCATACTCACAGCAATCTTTGACAAGCGCGAAATCGCCACTTTTTTTAATTACAAGGCTGTATTTGTATGTGAAAAAACAACTATAAATTTGAAAAAGTGGCGATTTCGCGCTTGTCAAAGATTGCTGTGAGTATGATTTTTTTAATTGACATTTCATCAGACTAAAAAAATGCAACAGTTCTGTGTGATTAGCTCAATGTATGAACAAATCATTATCATTTGGTAAAAATTTTTATTCAGTGAGCAGTTGTCCAAACCAATTGCAAATTTCCTTTAAAAAAATCAAATATACACAGTTTCACGCGAATTATATTTTTTAATTGTAAAATAAATTGCACGACAGAAATTAATTTTTTATGAAAAAGATTTTTTTTTTTATATTATGCATATCATCGTATTTCCATGAGCCACCATTGTTAAAAAAAAGTTTAATAATGATGATGTCAGTACTAAAGCCTCTTCAGGAGCTAAACACAGAAAAAACAAAAAATTCGAATTTTAATAAACAAATAAATAAATAAACATTAAATATTTTGGCCACCTTTTTGGGTCTTAAAAATGGTGAAAACACTAAAAAAAATTCGTCTGTACTTTAGCTACTTAGTATGAGGAAGTCCTGAAACGAAAATGTTAATACGTAACAACTTTATATTTTTTATGTATTTTAATTCAATTTAAAAAGCTTCCTTTTCTAGAATTTTATGATGAAGAGCCTCTACTGTATAAAGTACAGTAAAAAGTAATAATTTCTAATCGATCTATTAATTGATTTTAGCCTGGAGCCAACGACCACAAAAAATAATATTTCAAAAAACAAGGATAACAATAATCGAAATTTCATAAAGCTACAGTTCAACTCAAACAAATAAACAACACAAAGGAGACGAACGTGAAGCCAGAGCCGATGGATGAATCTTACGTAAGAATTAATTTTCACTACGGTCTGGTTTATATTAGATAGCTGATTGGTCGTTTATTCTTTTGAGTAATAGTAGGGTAACTGACTTAATTTCGGCCACGCCTTAATTTCGGCCACCAATTTAGGGTGTTAGAAAATTGGCTTATTTTTAAAACACAAAAGAACTAGCACAAAAGTAACTAGACTAATGTTGAATAAAGTGTTTTTGCAAAAGTTTTTTATTTTTGTTATTCTACATTATCAACATTTTCATACAAAAAGTGAATTTTCTGTGATTTTCCTAATTTTTGCTTTGTGTTTAAACTGCATCAAATTTAGAACGAAGCAATATATAACCTTAAAATATCGTCTATTTAAGGCTCAAAGTTGTTAATTTTCATGTTTTGATATTTTCTTCAAAATCATTTTGCAATGCGTTTAACTAACTGCGCATTTTAAGATTCCGTTAATTTCGGCCACCTGAAAATATAGGTGAAGGAACCTGCCGTTTTTTGCTTATTTTAAATATCATTGTACTACCGTATTTATAAAGAGATTTTTTTGCTCGTTTGACTTTGTTTTGACGTTTTTTAAGCCAAAAATAAAAATTGAACAAAAAATACAAATTATTAAAACTTGTTTTTTTAAGGTTTTGACATAATTATTTAAAGTCTTGCTAATAACTATTAAAGTTCGCAAACGGGAAAAATTAAGTTATATGTACCAAGAACAATACCTAAGGGTAAATTTGCAACCTTTAGAAATTTTTATTGTTCGTTTAAGCAATAGTTATGGCCATTTTTTTGTAGGTGGCCGAAATAAATGGCACGCGCCTTAATTTCGGCCACTTTAAAAAAAAAGTTTAAACCTTCACTGATTTTTAAGTGTAACAGAAATATTCAAATTTTGCACTGGAATAATAAATATAGCTATTGTTTGATTTTTAGGCCAAATTTTGGCTTGATTAAAAAATCCAGCAAAAACTTATTCAAAAAAATAAAAAAAGGTGGCCGAAATTAAGTCAGTTACCCTACGTTCTGAAGTTTTGCGCGGTTAACAAAAAAGATAAGGAGTTTCGACACTTGCAAATGCACTTTCCAACAAAATCGTATGCAAATTATTTCTTCCGTGAGATTCATTCATACTTTTATACCAACAAATAACGGCTGACAATAGTTGCAAATTCATTTTACAGAGCTCAATCATAATTTTGTGAAACTGAAAAACTGATATATTTGATTTTCCAAATGTCACATATTGTCTATTTCAGTTCCAAAAATTTTCGTCTTTTACATTACGTCTTTTAACATCTTACCTTCAACATCTAATCTTTAGAAAACTCGCTTTTTACACAGTTCATCTTCGGAAAAATCGACTTGGAGAGATTTTATAAACGTGCTTTTTTATTCGACTGTTAGGCATTTCGTGACTGAAATTATGGATTGAAAAACATTTTTTTCCTTGGCCAAAGCAAACCCTAAAAATTGTTTTTTTTTTAGTTTCACCTGTTTACAAGATACGCAAAAATCAGTTAAGATTAGCCGCAAAAAATTTTCATTTTTGTTAAAAAATAATTAGTTTAATAAAAAAATGTTAAAAATAGTATTTATAGTTTGATATTAAACATTATTGTTTAAATTTCAAATTGGTTTTTTTAATATTCGATTCACTATTTTTGGTTGTCAAGGTCCGCCAATGTAAATTGTCTATACAATAAAAATACGAACATATTATAATATTATGCCACAATGTTAACGAACCTACGCAGTGGAACCTAAAGACCGATACTTCTTCAGTAGAAAGTCAAAAGCTTAGGATAACAAGTGCGTAGTAGCCGCGGCAGTAGAAAATTAAAAATTCAGAAAGAGCGGTGCAACAGACGCATCGATTTGTATTTAGGATGATAATCGAGTAGAAACAAATGGGGCGAACAATACAGGGGAGTTTATTAATCTACAACCTGTTACCAATATCAATGAAAAAGAAATTTAAAAGAAAATGCAAAATATTAAAACAACATTTTGTGGTTAAAATACGAGGACAAATAAAGTATTTATAAAGGAAGACTGAGTATTTTACCTAGTCTAGCTATTTTTTGCTTTAAGAACAAAAATAACGCTACAAGATTAAAACTTCTATCTTTATCGTCGACTGACGAATTAGACGCTGTATCACCAATCAACTTAAAATCAAAATTCATATTCATTGGGCGTTGTATTTTTCGAAATACCAAAAGAATAAGAGTTGTCACCAAACACAAGCCTTAAAACAAACTCGACGCAATCAATAATAAAAAGCCCAAAAAATTATTGGCAAACAAAATCGTAAACTATTGTTGCGATACCAAATATATTTTAAAAAAACTTTAAGGCTTAGTTCACATCGAACTAATAAATGACTAAATGACAAGTGACAACGCGTTTCGCACGCGTTTATACCGTTACATAACTTTCGGCGCTGAGGTGTGAACGCGTTGTCACTTGTCACCCTGGCGTGAACTAGGCCTAAAGTGGTATAAATTTTGTTTTAAGGCTTTTCCAAAAGGCCCGACGAAATAAGAAAAAAAAAACCAAGCGAGACACTTCGGTACTTAAATTCAAACCAATATTTGATAAATTAAAAGAGATGTATATACCGTATTTTTTCTAATAGTAGCCCAGCGTAGCCCAGCCTTTAATAGTAGTCTAACTCTTAGTAACCTAACCTTTTGCGGGACCGGGACAATTCGCTCCCGCCAATTCGCTCCCGCCCATTCGCTCCCGCCAATTCGCTCCCGGAAAATTCGCTCCCGAAACGATTCGCTCCCTGGACAATTGGCTCCCTGGACAATTCGCTCCCTTGGCAATTCGCTCCCGGGACAATTCGCTCCCTGAGAAAATCAATTCTTGGAGAAATTGTAGAATTGAAATTGCTGCCGTTATTTCTAACAAAAATAAATTTTATAAAGCATGTTTTGTTGGGACAACTTGCTTCTAAATGTTTTTGATTTTTTTATATTTATTTATTTTCAATCATGGATTGTTTTTTGCAAAAGAAGATGGCTGCCAGAGCTTTCCTCCGAAACAAGTCACTTCCACAGGATGTCGTGCCAGCGCAATTTTTATTGAAAAACTCATTTCCACTACTTTTGTTTACTTTTATAGTTTTTCTGATTATAGTAAACAATAACCGATTTCACGGATTAAAAAATCCAAATAGGTTTGATTCACCACCAAAAAGATATTTCGCCAATAAATTAACACAAAAGATTTTCCTAAGATTTTTTCTTAGAATTAATGATTAAATTGCTACCCACCGGTAATTCATTCTGACAAAATTATTGATTTTTCTAGTCATTTTTTGTAAAAATGTTGTGTAATTTATTGATTGTTTATTATTAATTTATTATTGACTTAATTGTCATGTAAACTAACCTATTTTGTAAAACTTTATAGACTAAAATTAAAAATAAGTGAGCATAACAAAATGCTTAGTTTTTGTATATTATATTGTATTTATAAAACAATTTTTATTATATTCATTTAACAATTTTTTATATTTCATAACTAACCAAAACAACTTTTTAAAAAGACATATAAGCAACATTAAAAATATGAAAAAAACATTAAAATTAATATTAAAATTTATAATTAAAATTAAATGAGATTATATGAATGCATTTAATAGTGATTTTCCTACTCTCCAATATGATGCTCCGGAGCTCCGGTCATTTAAAACCAAAGACCTCCGAACCTCCGCCCCTTAAATGAGCGATTTCAAGCGTACAGTATTTAACCCTGAAAACATGTTCTAAAGTATTCTAATTACATATCTAGGGTTTTTTTTGTTTTTAATAAGTTTTGAAAAAAACTAGTTTTTTATAAAACTTTTCCCAAAATGACGAATTTCTTATGAACGGATATAGATTAATAAACTTAAAAAAAAAACTCCAAGTTCCAGATAGATTAATATTTTTTTCAGCTTCAAAATTTCAGAATTTAAATTTCTTTTTTCGTTTTCTTTTTATTCTATTATTATACGAACTATTTGTTAGTTATGTCCCCCGAATTTCATGCTGCTAATCTTTTCGCTTTTAGGAACTCGTAACCCTCGGAGTTTCACCTTATTTTTGTAATAACTTCATAAATAATTAAAGAACAGTGCCATTAGATATTTTGTAAAAAAAAATTTGAAAACATTTTTTAAACCTTAAAAATTAAAAAATAGTCCTAAAAATGCGGATAAAATAATCTAAAGCATGTTTTAAGTTCAAATAAGTTTGAATGATATTAGAGGTAACAACATCACTAAATCTAAACCTTAATTTAAAAAAAAACACTCAGCGCTTTAGAGCAAGAAAATGAACCCGGCGGCGAATTGATGCATGCTTATAACCCGGTGGAAATTTACAAAACACAAATATTATCTTTCATGGTCATAATTTATTATTATTATTTCCACACTGAAGAATTAAAACCTTAAATTTTAAAAAAAAAAAAATAAATAGATTAATTATAACAATAATAAAAAACTAAAATATTAATCAATACAAAGCCCCTTTTAAAGACAGTCGAAAAATTTATTTCATATAACATGTAAAACATAAGCACTTCATTCACAAAATTTAAAATTTTTTTTAACTTTCATAATAACTTAAGATTTTCACATAAAGTTTAGCAAAAAATGTGTGTGAAACATTATGGCGTGAAGCAACTGAAATGGCAACTAAATGTATTTAATATTAACAAATAGCATAATTTTTATTTATCCAGTTAAATAAAAGAGAACGATTTAACAAAATATGTTTGCAATTTATTCCGGGGACTATTTTTTAGGAAAAAAATTGTCCATAAAAAGGCTTTATACAAGTTGCGCTTAAAAAGCCTAGCGAACAAGGAGATGAGCGATGCAATTTAAAGAAGTAAGATGTCCTGAGAGCAAATTGTCCCCAATAAAGTAGGTTTTATAAAAATTGCGTTTACGAAAACTCCCGGAAGCGAATTGTCCCTCCTAGGATTTATCCAACAATTGATTTTCCCAGGGAGCGAATTGTCCCGGGAGCGAATTGTCCCGGGAACGAATTGTCCGGTAGCGAATTGTCCCGGGAGCGAATTGTCCGGGAGCGAATCGGCAGGAGTGAATTGTCCCTAATTCCCGTTTTGTAGCTGTTGAAAAAATAGTAGGCTAGCATTTAATAGAAGCCTGGCTACTAACTAAAAGACTGTACGCAATTTTCAGGGTGGCTTTTTTGTGGTTTAAAGGAAGGAGAGTTTGGTGAAGCTGGGAAATTATCAAATGCCAGTGATGTTTATGTTGAGTTGTTCGCGTGAGAACATATTTTATTGTCATTAGATCAAAATAAAAATTTTGTTGAAACGTTGTTAAGTATTTTGTTTGAAAAAATCGTTTCTTCGAACACTATTCCTGCCTGTCGTTTCTTCATTGAAAAATTAGTAGCCTAGCCTCTAATAGTAGCCTACCTCTAAGCCTACCCTTTTACACCTGTTGAAAAAATAGTAGCCTAGGCTACTATTAGAAGAAATACGGTACTATTAACAAAAATATATAACATAATGTTATATTTTTGCTATTAATATTAAATATTTTCAAGTTAACTGAAAATTGTATCATTTACGATTGCGTTTATTTTGCTTTATAAAAATAATGCAAACCATATAAGTTAATTTTTCTGAATACTGTGGAAACAGGACAAAAAATTGACCTTTTAAAAAGCCATCATATAACCTTAAAATAAAATTAGAATTTTTTAACCTATCGCAATTTTTTAAGCTAAAAACCGCGTCTAAAATGCCGAAAGAGAACGCGCTAGTGGAATTTAGTGTTAAAGTGTGCGTCCGGTGGCAATGATTCCTAATTGCCCTCATACACTGAGGTGTGAAACGCGATACACACTTCGCGTCTAAGCAGCGATAACAATCACCAAAAATTAAATTTTGTTCGAAATTTAATATATTTTTAAAATTTTAATTAAAATTTCCTTGCAAAAATATCTACTGAAATGTAATATTAATAATTTTCTCCAAAACTTATAATGATCAAATCCAGAAATTTTGACGTATATTATATTCATAATGTTTTTTATTGTTATTTTGTTTTTTATTGTAGGTATTAAGTCTAAAAAATATAAATCAAAACAAACTCCGAGCCTTCTTAGGCTTTTTTAATATGCCTATCGAATTTTGTAAAACTATTAGAAATAATTCCATTTGATTTCTCTTAATTTTTTTGTTTTTTAGCGTTAAGAATATGTTGTGATGTGAGAGGGATTCAATATTTAAAATTAATCAAATATCCATTTTCGTTAGAATTTCCGTTTGTGCAGGGTAAATAGTTTTTTTAAATTTGTTAAAGTGCATTAACATATTTAGAGCTTTCCGTGTAGAAAATATTTGAAAATAACAATTAGAAAAAATAATAAACGATTAAACGATTTATTACCACATACGATTAATGCAGCACAAAAAACAGTTTTTGTTTTAAAAAATTTTACAATAATAAATATGATGTCTTGGGATTTTAAAGTGTTTTTTTGATGTTTTTTTGAATAAATGTTAGTATGCTCACCTCATCGCCGTACCTATTGGTTTATTTGGTGGTTTCTATTACTAAATATGTCACCCGATTTGTTTTTTTTATAGTTGGTAGTTTAATAAGCACAGCACATAGTGCATATTTCAACGGTATATTCGTGGATGACAGCAGCAGAAACATAGAAATTTTTCCGACGGAGCTCTGGAGCTACTTCCGTCGAGATAATAAAACTCAGTTCACTGTTGACACAAATTATTTTGTTGTTTCCTGAAACTTACCGTGATTTGTGGTGATACTGTTTTTGTAACGAAGGTTTTAAAAACATATTAAAAAATTTTATTGTACTTTGTATGTAAGTAAGATAATTTTTTATCTTACTTTAAAATAACTTTAACTAAGGTGTATATATATATATTAGAAGCGTATAAAAAGCTTGTTTAATTTTAAGTGTTGTTGGGTTGGATTCGATTTAGGTTATTGCTTTTTGTGGGAAGCAATTTGTTAGTTGATTGTTTCATTTTGAAGGTCGTTTGTTCCCATTTTGGTCTTTTCGTGGGTGTAGTTTCGTAAAAATTGCGTAAATATATAAATATAGTAGCTGTATAGAGAAAAACGCCATTTATTTAGTAATTTTTTGACGAAAACTTATTTATACTTTTTCATTTTGTGTGTGGGGAAATAAGTTATGAGCTTTCTGTAGGCATAAAAATACAAAAGTAAAATAATAAATTTAAAAAATTCGTAGTTTTTTTTAGTTTCTTTTGTTTAAACTTCTACGTAACAAAAATTGCTACACGACGATATGTTTCACTATGTTAAAGTGCTTTAATATATCAGTTTGTGCTAAATAAATTTTGAGTTAAGTTCGATTAAATAAAAGTTCGATTAACCCCCACCGTTGCTAAAAATTATCACTAAAATAATACTTTCGTCAACAATGATTTCAAATTAGCAAAAATTAAGTTAAAATTTGTCCTTTAAAATAAATTTAAAAGCTGCATAGATTTTATTATTGTTTGTTCTGGTTGTAAACTTAATAAAAATTTGAAGATTAATTTTTAAGAATCGATTTCAAACTTTTAAATAAAAGCATTTACTGTAATTCAAACATTAAAAAGAAGCTAAAGGCGCGAATAGCGCCGTACATACATACGAAACGACAATATGTGAAACCGTAAAATTTACAAGTCGGTCGCTGTTTCTTGATTTTTTTCCTACATATAATTGCCGCTGGTTGTCATTGTACCTTCTTTTTAGACTCTTCTTAGACTAAAAACCCTCATTCAAGTCTATTTGAAACGGTTTGAAAATATTTTAAGCAACAAAGTACAACTAATTTTAAAAATTTTTAATTAATTTAAAAAAAGTAAAATTATTTTAATTTCTAATTCAAATTAGATAAACGCAAAAGTATTTTTTGATCAACCTTTTATTTAAGTATAAGTAAAATAAAAAGTCAGGTTTTTTAAAGAAAACAAAGAAAGATACTAAAAATCAAATATTTTGTTTTTTTTTAATTTTGCCCAATAACTCATGGATTTTGATGTACTGTTTAAATTTCTATAGGCAAATAAAATCTAGCTGACCGCGATATTTGCAGTATTGAATCCACTATTTAACAACAAAACATTCAAAATTTTTAAATAAAGCGGATTAATAACAAAGATTAAAAACTGTATTTTAATAATTATTTATCAAACTATTTAATTTGGAACCTAAATGCAAATTTTTTAAGGGCTAAAGTTGGTTAATTTTTGTATATTTTGTGAAAAGTTGGAATTAAAAAAAATTCTGCGTTCTTATTTGTTTAAAAAAAACACGTCATTACCGCACAATTTTAATTGGTCCCCTCATGTCTGCATTCTAATTTTCAGCGTCAGCCAGATATAATTCAACCATAGTAATAATTTGCATCCTGGCTACAGTTACAAACGTGTATAAACCCATTTCATAATATGTAAATAAATAAACAATAGTACCTAACAATGTAGGTTTAAATATTGTTGAGTTTCCGATTAATAAAGTACTAAAAAGTTACAAAAACTTTCAGCAAAGTGTTCAAGATTTCTAAAGATATCCCTTCAATTTATTGGGAAAATGTTGTTATTAATGTAGCATATCCTCTAGCAATTCTTTTTGAAAATAGTTTAAAAAATGGGATTCTGTCTCATTACTGGAAGCAAGCTATAGTGAATCCAATTTACAAAAAAGGTTTTGCTTAACTGTCTAAATAGTTGGACTAAAGATCTACAACTCTAAAAAGCACGTAGATATTGTATACATAGGTTATTCAAAAGCTTTTGACAAAGTATGCCACAATGAACTTTTAAAAAAGTTGAAAGATTACGGAATTAATTATGAGCTTTTAAATTGGATAAAACAATATCTTTATAACCGAGAATTTTGTGTTGGTGTCGGTGAAAAAATTTCTAACTACGCTGCTGTAAAAAGCGGTGTGCCGCAGAGAGGGGGGTCTTTATCATCCTTCTTATTCTTGCTGCATGTTAGTGACACCAAAATCTTTTGTGCTTTTACCAAAGATAAAAATAAAGATCATTTTATTGAGGCCTTAAGAAAATTTTGTAAATGGTCATAAAAATGGCAGTTGTCAGTCGCCCTTCAAAAATGTAGCGTTTTAAGTCTTGGCCACTCCAACCGAAAACCGTATATTGTTTAGGAAATTTTAAGCTAGAAAACATTAATTTCATAAAAAAATTTGGGTGTCACTATCACAAACAACTTAAAATTTATTATGCATTGCAAGGAAATTTCCAAAAAAGCACTAGCAAGAAGTGCCATATTATTTTGAGCTTTCAGATTCAAAAACGTTTCAGTCTTGCTGAAGGCACATATTACATATGTATATCAGACCGATGGTTGAGTACGAAACAAGTGTTTGGTCTCCCCATCTCAGAGGAGACATAAAAATAGTTGAAAAGGTGCAAAGAATATATACACGCAGACTGTATGCTTAATGTGGCCTATTAAAAGTGCCATACCGACAAAGATTAGAACATTTAAATCTTGATAGTTTGAAATTGAGAAGAGCAAAGTTTGATTTGATAAACACCTACAAAATTCTGAACAATCTAACTGATTTAAACAAAGATGAGTTTTTTACTCTATGCAACTCCTCTACCCGTGGAAATGAGCAAAAGCTTTATGTTGAATAATGTCGCTTGGATAATCCTAAATTTTTTTCTGTAACAGAGTTGTAAACTGGTGGAATAGATTAAAAGAAAAACATGTAAATAAAAAACTTTATGTTCATTTAAATTAAAACTAAATTCCGTCAATTTAAAAAGAATAATTCCAAATTTGATTTTTTGACATAAGTAAATTAAATTTACTGGTTTATTTTAATTTTATTCTATTCTGCTATGTAGTTCTTTTTATTGCATGTATAACTATGCCTTTGAAGTAATAAACCATTTACCATAACTGCTATTTCATTGTGCGTATTTGTTTTTGTGTTTCAATTCTTAGATCCAACCACAAAAAGCTAATTGAGATATCATTGAAAAGCTATCAAATTTGAGAAATAATGGGATCACTTTTATAACATGCTCATTTTTATATGAAGCATGTCATTTTAAAATCAAATTTTTAAATTTTAAAAATCATTTACAACTTTGTCCAGTAATTGAAGTTAAGAATATAGAGCCATAAAAAGCCTTTTTTTTAAATGTAGAAAATGTTTCATAGTGTATTTTATTTTAAGTGGTTAAAATTTGAACCGTCACTACAAATGCAATATATTAAAAAGGATAGAGCAGGCACCACGACCAAAACCACAAAATAGACGTTTTGAACGCTTAAAAAAACCTGCTTTTGCGTGCCAAATTTCATCAAATCCTTCACCAATTAAAAGAGAGTTCCGATGAAACTCTGCTCAAGCTGAACGGATAAATTTCTTCCGATCGCAAATAAGATTTTTTATTTTATTTGTGTAAAGTGAAACATTAACTCATCCAGCAAAACTAAAATTTTGTGGCAAAACCATTAATTAATGAATAGGACTGTTTTCCCTGAAAAAAAGAAGTCGGCTATGGTGGGGTTTTTTTATTTTTTTATTTGTAGTGTGTTCTATCTAAAGTTAATGGTTAATGGTTACCGGTTAATCTACAGCTCAAACCAATACTTAAATTTGCAAACAACAAGAAAGAAGAAGTGGTGAATTTAAAAAAAAAACAATCTAAGAATCTTTTTATTTTGTAAAATCTTTTTATTTTACTTTATAACATTTTTTGTTATTGAGGCTTCCTGTTTTTTAGGTTTGATATAAAAATTCCAAAGTTTAGATAATAAACGTTTGTTTATTAGTTGATAATTTGCAAAACAATTAGTATATTATTTAAAGCAGTCATAAATCTCACTTTAAATCCCTGGGTATACATAGTTATATTTTCATATTGTTTTCTTTTCTCTGTGGCTGAGTTATAGTTCTTTTAATAAAAAATTAATTTTGTTACCACTACGTTTTTGATCACATTATTGCTTCTTCTGTTTATTTGTCAAAAAATTAAAATCTTTAAAAATTTGTTTATATGTTTCTGATTTTTACAATTTAATTTATATAGTTCCGCATCAATGTCACCTAATTGAATTTCCTGATTTAGTTTTTCCTTGATTTTATTCAATCGTATTTACTGCGTAGATTTTTTTCTGATCATCTGCTTCAAAGTACATATCTCATGTAGTTTTTTAGTCATTTTCAAATTATTCATTTGGTGTGATTCTAAGTTTGCTATTTATTGCTGCGAATGACCAAAATGACTTAGCCGATTTTTGAATAATATTGTGGAACGCTGTGGCAACGTCATGGCTAACATATAAAGTTTAATAATGTTTTCTTAAAAAAAATTTTAACTAAACAAATAAATTAAGGTTTTTTAAACCTTAATTTATTTGTTTAGTTAAAAATTGTAAATTGCGAAGTTGTAATATTCTTACAAATTTTTTCGTCCATTCTATTGCCACCTATTGTTTATCTGCATTATCTTTATAATATGTCCTAGGAGAAAAAAGGAAACAGACAATAAGCAATTTATATTTTAGCATTCGACATGAGGTCTCTTCTGCCTAGCAACTTCAATTGAACAAACTAAATTCATAGTATCCTGGTGTACAACACAATTTAGAATAAACTGCTGTAGTGTATGCGTTGATTGTTTTGTTTTGAAAGGTTTGATTAAGAAAATTATTCCGGGTTTTTTTCTGTTTTTATATTAAATCTTTTACCTTTAAAAACCTCTTTTGGGTAAAATAAACAAATTGCAGCAAAGCCAAGATTAAAATATTTTTCTTTCAATTTATTTAAATATACGTTTGCATTTAATAAAAGTGAGTCAATATTGTTTATTTATGTGTAATAAAATTTACAATGATCAGAACTGTTTTTTTAAAAAAAATTTGAATTATATACATTTTGAAAGACAGGTATTCCAAATAAATTGACGTTTTTTGATTATTATATGGTATCTCGGAAGAGAAATATTGTTTTCTGATGGAATATAGGTTTTTTTTTTATTGCATCTCCCAAAAAAAATTTTAAATATTATTTTTTTTTTTTCCTTTTTTTTTCTTTTTTTTTTATTTAATTTCCTTTTGAAAACCAAAAAAAAAAAAAAAAAAAAGGGAATTTCCGTTTCGAAATCCCCCTCCCAGGGGGAGGTTAAAGAGGGCTTTTGGGGGGGGAAAGGGATTTTTTTTTTTGGGGGGGGGGAGGTTTAGGAAGGAAAAATTTTCTTTTACCTATTTAAAATATTTTAGGTTTTGTAGAAAAAAGGTCACACTAATTTAATACTGATCTAAATTAAGTTAAATTTTAAACATTAGGATACTTTTCTGCAAGAGAACTTTTGTTCTTGTATGATGCTTTTTATAATTTTTTTTTATCAAAATCTTTCGTTCGGTTGGGGTTTTTGGGTGGTTCTCTTTGTTTGGGTTTTTTGTTTTTGGTTTTTGGGTTTGTTTTGTTGTGGTTTTTTTTTCTACTACTTAAAATTACTTTCACTTTATTTTTTTTGTTGTTGTGTTGTTGTGTGTGGTGGGGTTGGTTTGGTTTTTATGGGTGGTTGGGTTTTAATTGGATATTGGTTTATTGGGAAGGTCTATTTTGTCTATTTTTAATTTTTATTAGGATATTTTCTGCAGAGAGGTTTGTTTCTATAGGTAGTTTTTTTTATCTCTACTTTAAAAAATGTTTTATCAAGGACCATTACATACGATTATTGGTTGTTGTGTGTGGGGGGGGTTTGGGGTTTTTTGGGGGGTGGTTTTTTTTTTGGTTTTGGGTTTTTTGGTTTTTTTTTTGCTTTTTTATTTTTTCTTTTTGTTTATAATCTTTCGGCATCATATGATAAGAAATTTAAATACATTTATTATGAAATTTTTTGTCTTGTGGTGAGTTTATTAGTACATATATGTGTAAAAATACAATTTTATATAACAGTAAAGGGGAGGGTATTTACTTACTTACGGTTTTTACCCACTTACGTTAAAGTTCGCAACAAATTTGAACTGGTTTTTTCTGGTTAAATTTACACTCACAGGAGAATTTCAATATAATCAAAGGATAATAACGGATCGATCTCAAAAATGGTGAAAAAAGAGGATCTTGAAAAATTAATATCAGAAAACGATGAACTTAGAGAAAAACTTAAAAAGTTGGAAAAGGAAAAAAGTTCGTTTGAAATTAAAACAAAGAGCTTGACTGAAAGAATTGAGCATCTGGAAAAGGCGCAAATAGTTAGTAAAGAAATGATCACTGACATTTGTGAGCAAGTTTTTACGCGCTTAATGCCCCTGATCCGGCGTGAAATGGATATAGCGGAATCAAACCGGGACCATTCAACGGTTGTGGTGGTGTCTGGTTTGAAAGAAGCAGATTCGGCCGAAAACGAAAGTGACGCCATCAAAAAGTTGGTCAGTGAGATCGATGTCGACAAGGAGAATTTGCATGTTGTTGAGCATTTTCGGCTTGGAACAAAAAACGAAAAATACCCGCGCTTGCTTAAAATACGCTTTGCAACAAATCGTATTCGAAACAAAGTGGTGTGGTCAGGAGGCGCGTTGCGAAAATCGGCAACCTTTGGAAAAGTTTTTGTTCGTCCTTCTCTCAACGTCAATCAACGCGATCAACTGAAACAGCTTCTTTCCCAAAGAGAAAATATGCTTCAGAAAGACGCCAACAAAAGATTATCCATCCGATACAAGGGAAATGGCGATCCCTATCTTCACGATATGGATTTCAGGGGAAGCCAGAAATAGGAAGTTTTGCGATCCAATTACATTAGAAAATTGTCTTTTCAAATATTAAATTTTAATGCACAAAGCCTTAAAAACTCTTTATGTGAATTGAATTGTTTAGTATCTGGAGGCGATTTTGTTCACGGGATTAACGACTTCATCATAGTTACAGAAACTTGGTTGAATGAGTCAATTTCCAACCAAATGCTAGATAATTCAAATAATTATAATATTTTCAGATATGATAGGAAAAATAGAATAGGGGGAGGTGTTTGTGTGTTGGTTAAAAAAGTTATAAATGTGATACAACTTCCAATACCAAAAAAGTTTGAAAATATTGAAATTGTGGCTATTGATTTTCATATTAAAAAACAAACAAAAATTAGATTTATTTGTTTATATAGAAACCCACACACTTCCAAAGAAGATGATAAGCTTATTTTTGAACTCTTAAGAAAACTTAGTGAAGACTTTCGAGGTTCTATTATTTTGTCTGGAGATTTCAATTTACCCGGCTTGGACTGGCGAATCCATTCATCTGTAAAATCCACCAATCAGAATGAAAGAGAATGGTTTTATTTTTTTCATGAGCTTAGTTTGAAACAGGTTGTTACCGAGCCTACCAGAGGAAACAATTTTCTTGACTTAATCCTAACAAATGACCCGGAAATTTTTGAATCTGTTTTTACTTCCCCAGGTTTTTCTACTTCTGATCATTGTTCTATAAGATCGTCCATAAATTTAGGTGTTTTTGAAGAAAACGAAATTAATAGAGAAACGTTATCAAAATACGTGCCTGATTTTGCCAAAGGGGACTATGATATGTTCCATCTGTACTTGTCGGCTGTGGATTGGGATTTTCTTTTTTCTTTTTGCAACACAGTGGAAGATCAATGGACATGTTTTAAATCTGTTTTGTTTGAGGGAATCGCTAACCACATACCGCTAAAAAAACTGACAAATCAACCTAAAAAAATAAATTATCCTTCTTCAATTAAAAAAATTCAATCTAAAAAGCGTAGAATTTGGAAAAATTACAGAAAAGGTCTAAATAAACTAGAGTATAAAATCGTTTGCAAAGAATACAAAGAATTAGTTCAAAAATATCATTTAAAACAAGAAGAAAAAATTTTAAATTCCAAAAACTTAAACACATTTTACAAGTTTGTTAATAATAAAATTAAAACAAAAGAAAATATTCCGCCTTTAAGTAAAGACGACAATACATTTGCTACTTCCGATAAAGAAAAGGCTGAACTTTTTGGTGAATATTTTAGTTCCGTGTTTACCAAGGATGACGGAACTCTACCAGCTATAAATGTTGAGAAAATTGGAAAACTCGAAAATATGTCTTTCTCAGTGAGAAAAGTTTTAAAAGCCATTAAAAAACTACCAAATAAACTATCAAGAACTCCAGACTGTTTTCCAGCTTACTTTTTTCGTCGATTAGCAAAGGTATTGTCACATCCACTTGCAAAAATTTTTCAAAAATCTTTTAACACGGGTACTTTACCAGTGGACTGGAAAATTGCACTAGTGATTCCAATTTTTAAAAAAGGAGAAAAGCACAATAAAAAGAACTACCGTCCAGTTTCGTTAACTTCTTTTGCGTGTAAAATTATGGAAAGACTTGTAAATGATGAACTTTTAGCCTTTTTCCAAAAAATTTTGTCAAGGTTTCAACATGGTTTTAAGGATAAAAGTTCAACAGTGACACAGCTTCTAGAAACACTTAACGACTGGACTTTATCATTAAATAAAAAAGAAAACATTGATGCAATTTACTTGGATTTTGCAAAAGCTTTTGATACGGTTTCTCATCAAAAGCTTTTATATAAGTTAAAAATTTTTGGTGTTAGTGGCAATTTTCTAAACTGGATTGAAACATTTCTCACTGAACGAACGATGAAAATTGTAATTAATACCTCTGAATCGGCAGAATACAAGGTGCACAGCTCAGTTCCTCAGGGTTCTGTTTTAGGTCCTCTTCTGTTTTTAATATATATTAATGACATTGTGGACTGCGTTAAATTTTCTAATATTAGATTGTTCGCGGATGACGCGAAGATATACACCAGTTTTGATCCAAGCAATGAAAACTTAAAAATTAAACAACTCCAGGAGGATTTATCACGAATAACAGATTGGTCAAAAAAATGGCAACTGCAGTTGGCTGAAAATAAATGCGAAGTTCTCCACATTGGTAAAAAAAATCGAAAAAACGATTATTTCATTGAAAACAAAGTTCTAGCCAAAACTAAGTTAATTCGTGATCTCGGAGTTCATATCTCAGACGATTTGAAATTTTCTCGTCATTGTGAAATAATCACAAAAAAAGCACTTAAAATTTCAGCATTAATTTTTAGAACATTTAAGTCAAATTCCTTAGAACATTTAGTTAAAGCATTTACGACATACGTAAGACCTACACTTGAGTATGCAACTGTAATTTGGAATCCGTTTTTGCAACAGGATATGCTATTGATTGAAAAAGTACAACGTTCATTTACTAGAAGAATATTTAAAAGGTGTAACTTAAAGTATTTAGATTACGAAAATAGATTAAAATACCTAGGTATGTCAAAATTAAAAGATCGTCGTATTTTGTTTGATCTCTGCGAAACTTACAAAATTCTTCACAATAGGTCCAATATCAATCCAAATGAGTTTTTTAATATAAATTGTAATCGTACAAGAGGCCATTCTTATAAACTTAAGGTTGAAAAATCTCGTATTAATTGTAGAAAATTTTATTTTTCAAATCGAGTAGTTTCAAAATGGAATGCATTATCTGAACAACAAGTTAAAGCACCTTCACTGGCAAATTTTAAAAAATGTCTATGATTATGCTTATGGTTCCTTTAAGCGCTTAGATCTAAGCCTTTGAACCTTTTTCTAGCAAACTGAGTTTCTGTAATATATGATCTGGTCAACCGTGATTGGCTCGCATGTATTGATTTATGTTAGTCTTTTTT
>JASAMX010024330.1:0-18726 GCA_030248175.1 Microlaimidae sp. YZB2_3 | reverse complement strand
CAATTGCAATGCACACGTCCAAATCAGCTGTTCCGTTTGTGAGAAAATTGTTATATTATTTTCAAATTTTATGATTTAAAACTTAATAAATCTTACAACTGATATTTTTACAACTAATTTGAACGTAGAATTGTAATAATAATAAAATATTCAATTTTTTAGTAGTTTTACGCAAATTTGATTAAATGTGTATAGTAGAAAAGTTGTGTACTCGCGATAAATAGTACGATGATCAAAATGGACTTGGACCGCTCTTCACGCAGACCTGTCTGCGTAAATAGCACACCCAGTCCTTTTTGGACAGGTTCCAAAAGTTTTATGAATTGCACAGCTAGTCGCTTTAAATTTTTAAGTCCAGATCATTTTTGTGTTAAGTATCGATGCCTTGGAATTGTGCATTAGAAGATAAAAAGTATCTATTTAAAAAATTCATTTCTACTGTTTCAATGAAATTTATAAAAAAATAAATTTTATTTATTTTTTTTGACGATTTGGTAGAATTTTTATTTGTAGTTTTTTTATATTTAATTTAAAAAAATTATTACTGTTTTTCGGTTGCTTAGTTTTCATTTCTTAAGAGCCAAAAACTTTTTGCTGATCTAAACTTTACTTGTACTATTAAACAATAAGGAAGTTTATTTTTTCATAAAAAACAAAAAAATATCAACAAATTTTAAGCAACGGTACCTAGTAGCTTAAAAGCAACAAAACACGCTCTAAAACAAAGCTATAAATATAAAATTTTGGATTTTGTTCTAGTTAATAAACTGAGAAACTTGTGTGATGTTAATATTTCATTTTTACTTGATAAACATTCTCAGTGCTCGCTATACGTTATGTACTAGCAATGTTGCTGATTATGGCTAAAATTTTTTAAACAAAAATATTTGAAATAAATTGCGGCATAAACAATTAAAAATATTTTACAACATTTTTTGCGAGAATCATCAAAACTATAGGCAAAAAAAAATCTAGCTGACCGCGAGATTTGCAGTATTGAATCGACTATTTAACAACAAAAATTCAAAATTTTTCACTAAAGCGGATTAATAACAAAGATTAAAAACTGTATTTTAATAATTATTTATTAAATTACCTAATTTCTAACTAAAATGCAAATTTTTTAAGGCTAAATTTGGTTAATTTTTGTATTTTTTTGTGAAAAGGTGGAATTAAAAAAAATTCTGCGTTCTTATTGGCTTTTTAAAAAAAACGTCATTACCGCACAGATTTAATTGGTCCCTCCATGTCTGCATTCTAATTTTCAGCGTCAGCCAGATATAATTCAACCATAAACTGTTCTCACGGTTAAAAGTACAATAAAATAATGCCTTTGGCGAGTATAAAAATTACTCAAAGTTTCCGAATTTGAATTTCAAACTATTTTAAGAATAAAAACAATTTGTTATAATTTATAATCACAATAATATTATTAAGGTATTAAAAAAACTTTAGAGGGTTTTAATTTGCTTATGATAATTAATCTCAAGGTATTGCAATCATATGCAAATTAGTACACAGCTTCAGTCTTTTAAATTCCTTTTACAATTTCGAACATTTTAAAATACAATTGTTAAAACAGTGAATAAATCAAAATTGATGTAGAACCGCATTACATAATTTAGAGCTTATAAAATTGAAAAAGTTAATTTTACCGCAAGATTAACATGAAAAAAAATTCAAAAATTAGCCGCGTTAACATTTATTAGTCAAAAAAGTAGCGGTTTTTTGTTAAATTTTTATTTATATTATTGAAAATGGGTCCCTGTGCACATTAATTGTTTTGATGTCAATTGTGACATATTTTCTGATATGTAAATACAATCACTTTGCCCAAAAGAAAATGGTTGAAATATATAATTAATTAATTAGCTAATATTTGGTTTATTTTTGTTTCTTTTCCGGATCTGGAATGTGGATTTTGTAGTGTTGTTTAAGGACGGCCCTCATTCCGTGAAATACCTGTGCGGGGGAGGCATAGTAGTGTTTGTAGTTTTCGTATTCAGCTTTCGGATTCTTGAAATCCAGGACATCTCCTTCTTGATCTAAAAAAATTATGCTTTCACTTTTTCCAGAAAGTGGAACCACAGCTAATAAAATGTATTTACAGAGCTCTTATACTAAAATTTGTAAATGGGTAAGGCAAAAATTAATAAAATAGAATATTTAGTTTGACTACAGTGAAGATTGAAAGCAAAGCTTCATAAATGAATAGATTTACTGGTTGTTGAAAATTTTTGTAACAATAAAGAAAGAGTTCATTTTTAGTAGAAATCGTTTTATTTTTTTAATTTTCCTTTATAAATACTTGCTCGACGGTATCTTAAGAAACGTCTAAAGTAATGTAATGTCGAAAAAGCATTACAAAAACACTAAAAACAGTGCTATTCGTGCTTTATTTATCTTTTGAAGCAAAATTAGCAAAATAAAAAATTCAGATTTCAGCTAAAATCGGATTTTTTTGTTTCGTTATATTAACAAACAAATTAGATGTAACATTGATTTTTAGAGTTTGATAGCATACACCATATTAAGAAAAATTTAGACTAATAACCAGAAATATAAATTTTTCAAAAGTAAATTTTTATGTCTTGTGATTTATGTTTCGAAATAAAATTGTAAAAAATCAATGTGGTGCCAAAAACATATGAAAATTAATAATGGAGAAAAGAAGAATGAGAAAGGAAGAAAAAATTACACGGGATATGTGTGGATCGAACCTAAATGCATAGGCGTATATATAAATTTTATATGCTTACGTATGCATACGTATGCATTTTTTAAAATTATATGCATATTAATACATGAAATTTTCAAAATATGCATATGTATGCATATAATTTCCGGAAAAATGCATACGTATGCATATAATTTCAATATATGAATGAATACGTATGCATATTTTATCAAAAAATTTTTTTTAATATCCAAAATAAACATACGAATTTTGGATATTAAAAAAATTCTTTTGATAAAATATGCAAACGTATGCATATTTTCAAATTATATGCTTACGTTTGCATTTTTTTTAAAAATTTTATCCATACATATGCATAAAATTTTAAAAAAAGGCATACATATACATACGTATATACATAATTTTTAAAAAATGCATACGTATGCATATAAATTGCGGAAAATTGCATACGTATGCAATGCATAATATAATTTTTTTAAAAATATGCATACTTCTGCATATGACTTTAGGCATACGTATGCATAACATGCTTATGTATGCATATATGAATATGCATATGTATGCATTTAGGTTGGATCCACACATATCCCGTATAATTTGCTCTTCATTTCTTATTCTTTTTTCTTTATTAATTTTGATTTATTCTTGATAGTGCTTTATTTGCTCCAGAATGAATGGAAATAAAAACGAATAAAATTAAAACAAAATTATTAGTAAAAAACTAACCTAAAAACAAAAGGCGAGGAATATATTTTCCGTCCGGTTGATATTTCTCTTCCCACGGTTCTTCATCATCCTGTTAAAAAAAATCATTATATATAAAGCATTGCAGAAATCAAAAGCTTATTATTGAGGGTTTGGTACATTCTGTGATAGCCAGAGATTTGATCCGTTTTAATCTGAAGCTTGGATTCGTTTAAAAGTTTGCAAGCGAAATGTAGAGGCAGCCGTACTGTCGGAAAGAAATATCAATTCTTTGGCACAGCGATAGCTTTTCCGTAACACAATATGCATTTATGAAATAGGAACTACCATTTCAAATTCATTTAATCCTTTTATACTTTGTCACACGTTTCAAAGCAAAAAAAATCTAAAAGTTTGATTTTCAATGATCTGAATTACGTTTAAATTTTATAAATATTTTATGTTTCGTCTTTGAGTCAAAAGGTCACAAACAAAAAACCATTTATTTTATCGCTATTGCTTGCAGTTTTTTCCGGAAAAAACCCTCTAAGCCCATGTGCATACTTTGGGAAAACTGGTCAAAGGGTAAAAGTCAAATGTTCAATTTTGGGCGATTTAAATCTAAATATTTAATATGGAAAGATTCTATAGTTTTTTGCGCCAAAAAGTCCAAAGTTACATTGTAAAAAAAACATTAAAACCCAATTTTATCCAAAATCCAACTTTTGGTTAAACATGAACGATGAACCAGGATCTGTACGGAAGCTCAAATGAGCAAATGACACGGGATGAGTACCTTGTTGAACCTTGCCGGTTTTCTATCATCATTCGCGCAATTATATCATCTTTTCCACTTACAATACTGCAATAATAACTACAAAAAAAACTGCAAAATATATTAGAAATTCTGCGAAAAAATTGCAAAAACTGCAATAATGTTTTCCGTTAGACTGCAGCAGAATGTGCAAGAAATATTAAACAACTTGAAATAAAATTACAGATAGTGCAAAACAATTGCAGGCACACGACTCCAATATGTATGCAATAAATATTGCAATTCCAATACTGCAATAAAATTTGCAGAGCATGCAATTAATTCCGCTAGCCAGAACGCAATAACTATTGCTTAATATTGCACGAAAAAGTGCAATCACTTCTAAGAGAGATTAAAAGTTTTCGAAAAATTACAAACGTAATTTGAGTCAATAGGTCTTTTAAGGGATGAAAAGGCAGTATAGTTAGTCAATTTTTTACTTTAGGTTTCAAGCGGTTGTTTATTTAGATTTCGTATTGGCGATTATTTATTTATTCAGGTTTTCGAACTATTTTTGCGGCTCGTAATTACTATAATTTTATTACGGTTCCAAGTTCCCTTTTTACTTGCACCATGTTCCTGGTAAAATATACGATGTCTTTTAAAATGAATTTAAAAAACATCAAAAAATCCGTTAACAAGTGGTGACAAGTTACATACGATAAATGGCATTGGTGGCCGCTATTAGTTTTTTTTGTGGGTATTAGTTTTAATATAGTTTAGATTCAACCAGATAGGGGTATTTAGATCCATAAAATTTCAAAAAGTTGACGCCATGAAAACGGAAATATGGAGTCCCATACAAAATGTAGTATAGGCTTAAATTTAGGTAGGCTTAGGCAGAGGTTTTAGCGATTTCGAAATTTTTCCTTCAATTTTCCCACGTCCGGCTCCATGCACCACAATATTGGCTTCAAGTTTTAGCTCAACGCTTTTCAAATCACCAAACAATTTTCCTATCCTATGATATTTTTAAAAACTTAAATTATGATATCTTTATTTGAAATTTTTCGAATATTTTATTATCAAAAAATAAGGATACAATAACTCTTTAAAAGTTTGCTTACTTCAGTATTAACCATGATGAAATGTTTACTGATTTCTAAAAGCTGTTTGAAAGCGCTTTGTTGTTGAAATCGCTTTTTTAATGCTAAAATTAGTGTTGAAAATAAAAACATTCTGTAAGGCAATGACACTTTATTTTATAGATGTTTTATATAATAAGTTAAGACAAAAATATTGAAATTTACAATTTTTCTGTACAAATAATAATTAATGATAAATTAATAATTAAAAATTTTAGGACAAGAATAGTAGAAACATTTCCACAAATTATAAAACCTTGATTTTTCATTCACTGCAAATATTATTTTATAAAAACGCATAGAAGCAGAGAAGTCCCCGGTTTAAATGTGTGTAAAATTTTTATCTTTATTTTAAATTAAGCGAAAATTCTTGATCATTTATAAAAACCTACGAAAATTTCTACAATTTTCTAATAAAATAATCTACAGTTTCTCAAATAATTTACGTATAATTTACTTACGATTTTTTTAACCTAAAAGCATCTTACTACATTTGTAAATCTTTATTGTAGACTTAAGAATCTCAATGAATGAATCTCATGTAAAAAATAGTTTGCATACTGTGTCGTGTAGTTTGTATAAATATGGGTAGTAAACTTCGCTGTAATTCACTGCGAGTGACCGAAAATATTTTCCCTTTTAAACTAAGACAAGAGACGCCATTTTACATTCCGTGTCTAAGACGCGAATCAAAAACCGTTAACTTGAAAATGAAAGAAATCATTTAACACACAGACGAATATTCTTTACTCGTAAATTTTTTTCATTCTAAATTATTCGTGATTATGGAAAATTGTCCAAATCAGTGCACAATCCACCTTATTTCGTGAAGTCAAATTTTGCAATGTAAAGCTTTTTTATGCGCTTTAATATGAATACATTTCACAGTAAGAAATAATTGGCATAAGCGTAAGAAATAATTTGCATAAGCGTAAGAAATAATTTACATAAGCATAGTTGGCACGCAGCTGATTGGTCGTTCCGTATGATGTTTATTTCAGTAATAGTACAATTAGCAGTTTCTCTGCGGTTTTCCTACAAAAAGTTAAAGTGCTTTGAGGAACGCACTTTTTATTCAAACTGTATGCAAATTATTCCTTACGTGACTTTGGTCAATTGTAACATTTATTTTCACTTGCTCGAGAGTTTTTTGAAAAAAATAACTTTTCTGAACTCGCGGAATACACTGCATTATACAAATTAGTTTTGAGATCCTCTTTTGTAAAATACATTTTTATGTATACTTGAAAGATAATTTTCCCGTTGTTTACTATCTTTCGTTTTTTTAATACGCATTAAAAAAGTAATTTTATAATACTATAAGCACATCCCCCTTAACAAAATTTTCTATTGAAACCCAAGAATCAATAAATCATTTGTTTTAATTTTAGTTCCGAGTCTCCAAACCAAAATTAAAAAAATAAAACAGGAAAAAAATTAATAATTAAGTATAAGTGTTTTTCATGCCTATAAATTTAAATTTAAAGAAAATCCGCAAAAAAATGTTTTCATTAAAAAGTAACAATTGCTGCAAACACAGTTTGTAACTAATTTCTGGCTTTCAAAAACAATGGTAACTTGTGCAATATTGATTTTTAAAAATTAAACTATGATTTTGTTTATATTTTATCGAAAATCACCAGGGTGATTTTAGATTTATGCATTCTTTTGTATTTTTGTAACTATACTCATTATCAGGTAATCAAAAAAGAAAATGAAGAAATCTAGAAACACCATTGTATTGTTTATTAAATTACAAACAAAATAATATCTTAGGTGTTAAAATTACTCAAGTATTAGACAAGTAATAATGTAATGACTGTTTTTAAATGATAAAACATTGATTGCAATAAGTGTGTTTTTGTAGTATTTGTTGTTTTTTATATCAACAAAAATTCTTACGGATTTTTTTTAAATTTACATTTCTATGTAAGCGTTTCAAGAACTTCTACCTAACTTTTAATTATTTTGAGTCTCGCGACTTAGATTAACATTGTAATTTATTAATTTACAGATTTTTATGGGTCTAAAACCGCGTCAAAAAGTGCATATGTTAGATTTGCGGTTAAACTTGTCGAGGTTGTGGCACAGTGGCAGAACTCAGGTCTTGCTTACTGAAGGTCCTTGGATCGAGTTCCGACTGAGACAAGTTACATTGTGATAATGTTAATATTTGTTAATATTCTTGTAATTAGTTGGGTTCGCAGTTAGTACTGAGTAACATCGGACTTGCATATCCTGTTTTATGCAAAATAAATAAAATTTAAATTTTAACTTTAAACATACTTTGGCAAGCGTGGCACCATGTTTTATGAATGAGAAGGAAAATCGGCTTCTTTTCTTGTTGAGCAAGATCGATGGCGTCATCCCAAGGAACCCAGGCTATATCATCTCCAAACCCTAAAACATGGTTTTGTGCAAAAAAATATAATGCGTTAATAAATTAATGAAATCTATTAATCATTTTTTAAGTCTCAGGACCATTTTCTAGTAAACCATGAGGTCGTGACCTGGTGAACGTGATTGATTCGCCTTGTTAATGCAATGCATTGTGTAGAGTTTTTTTCATAATTTTCGCTAAAATAAATGATTATGATGATTGATGATGATCATTTGAAAAACTTATAAAATTGCGTTTTACAGTTTTTTGCAAAGTTTTTATATAATTTAACATTGCCTATGCGGTCTTTTTTAAAACTAGGAAATCAGTGAACATTTTAACAATCAGTTTGGTTGTTATCTTATTATTTTTAACGATAAGTTCCATATCGATAATAAGAAAAGTCCAGCGGATTCTACATTCATGTAAATCAGCATGAAGCTTTTATTTCCAAAAGTATTAAGATTGCCAATCACTCCTTTTCACTAAAATTAAAAAGGACATATACGGTAACACCAAAACGATTTCCATTCTAAAAACAGTATAATTAAACTTAATAATACTATTTTTAATTTTTTTTTTATCTACAAGCAAAAAATGATTTTCTTGCCAGTTGAATATTAAAGTTAAAGTGGCTAACGTTGACTGTAAATGACTGATTTTTGAAATATTTTTAATAGGCGAGATTAAAAAACATGCGGTGTTATTTTTTTAAACTACAAAAAGCTTGGTTTAAAAAAATGTCATAACCGACCGCACAAATTCAGTAATTCCTTTTTTCATAAAGTTTTACGAGGTCAGCCACACATTTGTGACACATACGCCCTGCATGTTCCTTCCTCTGTGATGTGAAGTCCCAAAGTAGAAGCAAAAATAACCAGGCGCTGAAAAATTTAGACAGTCAAATTTACAATAAGGAATTGAACATGTAACTTCCAAAGTGGACTCTGGCGTGCTATCCATTACACCATAGGTCGAACAAGAAATTTGGAAAAATAAACGCTTTTTATTAACTTATACTTTGAGTTTTCACGGAAGGGACACATACGACGTATGTGTCACACCTTTCCATCACGAGAAGAGCTTTTCTCAGCCTTTTGGATTAAATCCGCACACCTCCAACAGCCCCAACAAGCCCGTCTATCTTTCGTAGAACTGGTATCGGCGTGGTATCGGTCACCAAATATGTGACGACCCAAAGTAGAAGCGAAAAAAAACAGGCGCTGAAAAATTTAGACACCAAACTTATCAAAAAATTTACCCGATACAGGAATTACCCGTAAACTCCAAAGTCGCCTCTGGCGTGCTATCCATTACACCATAGGCCGAACAAGAAATTGGGAAAGATAATCGCCCTTTATTAATGCTTGTAATTTGAGTTTTCACAGGAGGGAGACATACGGCGTATGTGTCAAACATTATTCATCTATATAGTCTTGAAATAGTTTTTTCTATCCACACTTCATAGCTTAAAAAAACTTTTGGTAAAAAGAACTATAATACATACTTTCAAAAACCACCAAAATATTTTGCGTCTAAAAGTATATAAAATTATTTTATTTTGTAGATACTTTTAAATTGAAAATTTTGATAATAGCAAAAAGATTGTGCAAAAAAAATTTAGAAAAAACTCAAACAAACATTTATACTCTGCAATAGATATATTGCTTAATTTTAGCAAGAATATTTAACAAAAGAGAATGTTCGACTGTAGGCTAAATTTCTAAAAAAAGTCACACATGCGCAGTGTGTTTATTGTTGTGCGAAAATAAACGCAGAGCAAAAAAATAAAGCATTGATTGCAAAGAAAGTCGCAACTTTTATTACAAGAAAAGAAATACCTATAGCTGAAAATCGCTGCACTGAAAAACGAGCAGAAAATGGCTTTTCTGTAAAAAAAGTCGTACAAAGTTGCACCTGTGCGACTTTCCGAGCAAAATTCTTGTCAAAAATTCAGTGTACAGTTGGACATTGTCTTGTGTTACATATCCATGATATAGCTATGATTTTTGTTTTATTTTTTATTTATATAATTTAAACAAAATATTAAAATTAGAACACTAAATAAAAATTAATAAAAAATAATGTGAGCTTAATTCTAGGTTTTTGTGCCAATTGATTTCAAATTTTTAAAAATAAAACCTAATTTACGATTTTAAAGAGGTTTTTTATATTTAGCAATGTTTGGGCTAGTCCAAATAAACAAAATGTCATCGTCAAATTTTCAAATGAAAGGTTTTTTAATAATACACCAAACTTATTGAGATTTGTAGCTTTAAAGTATTATGAAGCTGAGCGTTTCTTCAAACACGATTTTACGGTTTTAAAGCAAAAAAAATTTCTTTTTTTGAAATTTTTTGCTTGCTAAAGTTTTAGGTATAAACCTTTTCAAACAATTAAATATTAAAACGCAAATAATAATTAAAAATTAAGTTATTTGTGCTTTAAATTGTGCTGAAAAGTTTAAATTGTAAATGACCAACTTGTTTAAATTTAACTTTTTATTATTACTTTTTCTAATGTAGTTATTATTTAAAAAAACTCATTTAAGCCACAATTTCCTTCTTGTTAGAAAAAATTTTTTAGCTTGAGTTGTTCTAGATTAAAAAATGACTATGAGAATCCATCCATTGGGGAATGATTTAAAAAAATGTTTGTTGAACACATTAAAAAAGCATGCTTGTTTAGCAAAACAACGCAAATACATATTTTTTACTACACGAAAAAAATTTTTTTTCAAAATAAAATGCATGCAGGTAGATACATACTGCAAAAAACAGCTTAATTTTAAATTTTTGTAACACAAATACAACGAATTTTACAAGCAAGCACGTGAATTTTAATTGCTAGTAATTAAAATAATTTTTTTTTAAAGACTTAAACGTACCATGAGCAAGGGGGTTTTTGGATTCACTTTCAAAAGGATCTTTCTTTTCTTCTGCGCCATACACTTTAGTTAGCCAGAAACAAATAGCTAAAACTGAGAATAACTTTGGTATCATTTTTCTTGAGCGAAAATTGAGCTGAGAAAAATATTACGGCACCTTTAAATATAAACTATAATAAAATTTAACCACAGAAATATTAAATATACTTCAAACTACGTTTTACTGTGCAGAGAGTAGTAGGAAAGGTGATGTAACTCTAATTGTCCCAACTTCTCGAATTTTCTCAATAAATGTTACACGTGGAATGAAAATATATCAAATCGGAAATCTATCGGTGTAAAGTGGCGGTTACTAAATTGGGCGCATTGCATTGAAATATACGCAGAAACTGTAAATAATAAATGGAATTACTATAAGTTTTAGAAGGTTTATTATAACAGTATGTAACAAATTTTAGTTTTATACAAATATTATATGGTTTATATATGGCTTTTGGTGCTGTGAGTTTGCTAAAAAATATGAAACATCAGTAGTTTCCAACTGAGATGGGTGTGTGCATACTTTACGCACAACACTATTCGGAAATCGCGGAAGAAAACACAAAACAATTCATCGCAAGGTCACTGGTCTCAATCGTTGTTTTTATATAACGTAGTAAAAAAATTAGATAAATTTGAGCTAAATATCATAATTGCATTTTAATTTGCATAGAAAAGTATTCCCGAAATTCCCCCTAATATATTTGTGCTTTTTTAGTTATTTTTCTTAGTATATGAAGCTTCAACCATAATTTTTTTTAAATTTAATAAAAATATTCGCATTTCTGCCATTACTCGTTTTGATATAAACCAGTTGTAAACGACAGAAAATTTACCCCGACGCGCCATCACGGTACTTTAAAGATGTGGTCAGACGTTTAATTTTCCTTTTTCAGAATATAACTTATAAAATTGGTTCGCATTTGAAAAAAAATTTTAAAAAAAAATTGCTTTAAATTGGTGTTTTAATAGAGTTTTAAAAAAAGCAAAATACAGTAACACGTAGTAGGTATAAAAAATAAAATATAAAAATATAATATAAAAAATAACCTATTTACAGTAAAAAATGGTTTAAAGGCTTACAGAGATTCCTTAAATGAAAAAAAATTCTAAGTGATTGACTGTAACTTGCGTTTTGGATAAATCATTCCACTAAAAGCAACTTATATACTAATGAAAATTTTTCTGTGATTAACCCTATCTTTTCGAATTTCAGCTTAATTATGAAGATTAAATGTGATTCATTTTAAAGAATGAATAGTTTCTCCAAGTTAAATCTAATACACTTGGAAATATTTATAATATTATGTAAATTTTGTTTTTTTTTTAATTTAAAAATTTTAATTTTTTTGTATTCTTCATATGTTCAACCGAATCCAGCGCTCAATAAATACAAATATTTTATAGGCAAATAAAATTTAGCTGACCTCGATAATTGCAGAAATCAACTATTTAACAACTAAACCAATCAAAATTTTTAACAAAAAGGTAAAGTTTTTAACAGCTGGAGTTGGTTTTGTGTATATTTTGTGAAAAGGCGGAATTTAAAAACAAACCTGCGTTCTTATTTGTTTAAAAAAAAAACGTCACAACCGCACAAAATTAATTGGTCCTCTCATGTCTGCATACTAGTTTTCGACATCAGCCAGATATAATTCAACCATAATCCATGGTGACGTTTGCAGCATATCCACCGCGGTAGGTGGTACAATATTTACTCCTGTGCGATTAATGCAGGGAAGGAAAAGGAAGGGAGTGTGCATTAAATCTCCATACCAGGATAAATTTATTAAAATAAAAAAAAACATATTAAAGTTTTGGGAACTCCAAAGCACTCTTTCAGATAAATTGAATAATTAGGTGCTGACGGAGAGTTTATTATTGAATTTCGCTTATGTTATATCATTATCCCTGTGGCCAGGACTCTTTTGTGATGATCTCAGATAAAAAGCACCTGTAAAGCATTCTCTTCAGGACTCTTTTGTGCTGGGATTCATTTAAGTCAGTACTTTTTTTACAGCTGCAAAGGATTTCAGGAATCTTTGGTGATTGTAGGTTATGTCAAGAATGCATAAGAGTAGAGAATGTCCGACTGTGTGTTAAACAGTTGTTCAAATTATAGGTAGATTATTCCACGGTGTAAATTTTTTATCATGTAAAAAAATCCACAACGCGTTGTGGAATAATCTACAATTTGTTGAATAATCTACGTGACAATTTTTCTACGTATACTGTAGATTATTCTACATGAGAACCGCAATTCTTGCAAACAAAAAAACTGCACACGTATAACTTTGTGATGATGTTTTTTTTTCATGTGACGTTGTCAAATATTCACCACTTTCGTTGAATCCAACGTATAAATTATTTTACATGTTAAAACATCAAATATCTTGAATAATTTGAATTATTCCACAGTATTATGTAAAAAAATTTGTTGTATGCAATTTGCGTTTACAGTTTTTCATTTTGCAAGCTTCGAACTGCAAAAATCCGTGAACGTAAAATACTCAGCAGAGGTTTTTTTCCACGTAATGTTGTCAAATGTTCTAGGTTTTTTGTTGCATCGGACGTATAAATGATTTTATATGTTAAAAAATCGAATATTTTTACTAATTTGAATTTTTCGACAGTGTAGTATGTTGAAAAACTTCATCTAGGAGTTTTGCGTTCGCAAATTTTTATTTCTACGTGATAAAAAATCTACACTGTGGAATAATCTACCTACAATTTGAACAAAAGTTTAACACACAGTCGGACATTCCCTACCCTTATGCATTCCTGGTTATGTTTAGAGGTAGGAACATCATTATAGTACCTACATATTAGCCGCATAAATCTACTGCAAGCACGTCAAGCCTTTTTATTGCTTATGTATTGTCTATTTGACAACCACTTACTTGCCCTCTTTTTTCAACCAACTTAATTTAGACTCAATAAAGATTTTTTAAGTATTTCAAACGACGGTGTTTTTTGCGAAAAATAAATATTTATTCGTATTCGTACGTCAACCACTTGAAATTAGCTGTGTTGCTTAATTTTTTTAAAACGAAAAAAACAGGTTACAATCAAGTTTTTAGTTTTTAAAATCACATTTTGTGCTTAAAGACATTAGTTTTTGGCGCGTTCATGTGTTTTCCTGGTTTTCTTCGTTTTTTTATTATTGTAAAAATGTAAGGTTTACCAGAAACATATTGGTATTTCTAGTTTAGTTTTAAAAGTTTCTGATACTTTTTTATTTAGTTAAAACACGTAATAATATTTAAGGACCGTCAAACGGCGAGTATTATGTGTTCGTGTTTTGCGGCTATATGTTTTATTTTATGAAAATCAAAGTGGAAACAGCTAAAAAGTGGAAATCTCTACGCTGATTGGAGATCATTTTTTGTGATACTATAGCATTAAAATTCTGCAGAGATCTTATGTTATAAAAAACTTCCGTTCAAATGGAGGTTCTTGACCATTGTAAACTATGTTTATGTTATAAAACATTTTTAAAGTTTACCAATGTAAAAACAAAAAGACAAAATTTTATCCAAACTAATTTTTAATAAAATTTAATAGTAGCGGCATTTTAAAACATACAACACAAACTGCCAAAATGGGACAGTTTTGAATTTTTGTTTTTATTTAAAACTTTACAGTATTAAACTCATTTTTATGGTTGATAATTTTTTGCCAAGTTTTTTTAATATCAGTCAACAAATTTAGATGATTTTCAGGAAGCGTCAACTGCGGCGGTTGTATTTTTTTGAAATTTTTTTATTTTTCTGTTTATTGATTATGTCTTTCTACGAACTTAAATTTTCTTTTTAAATGTGTAGATAAAATCGCTCTTTGTTCTTGTCTATTTTAAAGCATTTTTAAAGCTTAATTACTAAAAAATATTGAATTTAATTTTAAAAATAATTAATAACCAAGAAAATGTTTAACACCAAGTAGCATATGTTTAGGCACCTCGCACTGAAACGCTGTTTATACCTGAAGTATGGAATATGCATAAGTGTCACCATAATGGATAATTACCGTACTCCTACTTATCTTTTCGTAGTATGCAGAGCAACCGATAGAAAGCGCGCGAAATTACCGTATCTCCTACTTATCTTTTCGTAGTATTCAGATCAACCGTTAGAAAGCGCGCGAAATTTCGATCGGTTGATCTGCATACTACAAAAGATAAGTAGGAGTACGGTAATTATCCATTATGGTGACGCTTATGTATATTGCATACTTCATGTATAAACCGAGTTCCAGTGCAAGGTGTCTATATAATATTTAATAATGGTAAATTCCTAAGAATTAATTTTTTGTACTTAAAATAAATTTGTTTTATTTTATACGCCACCATATGCCGATACAATGATTAATACTAAATACCATTTTAAAACTACACAACAAATTAGTATATTTCAATGTTTTTATGAAATAATAAAAGGCATGGAAATTTTTTTAATGATAATTATTTTGAAAAATTTAATACTAAAATTCAAAAAATTCTCGAAAAAAAGTTATTTTCTGAAGATAAGCTTGTTTTAGCATGTTTTTAACAATTCTATTTATAATTTTTTTTTTGTATTTTGTGACCTTTAAATACACATTTATTGAAAAAAATTAAAAAAAGTATTTTGTACTTTTTTTAAAATAATGTCGTAATGATAATTGATGAAGCTACACAGAAATAGGTAATTTTAGCCCGTAACTTTCTTTAAACTTTAGGTCATTTTGTTGTTGCAAAATATTTGCATAAATTTTGAAAGCAGCGGCCTCATACAGATAGCATAATCGAATTCTGGTATCAGAAAATTTTTAATGTTGTAAGCACTTGCTATCTGATTTCCTCCAAATATAATATTTTATGAAATATTTCAACACCACTGAGTTAATTCAGCAGCACTCACTTTGTTAAAAATATTAAAGAATCCTAAAGTTTAAAATGATCTTAAAAAATAGACAAATTTATATACATTTAAATTATACGACAAATCATCCTAAAATTCATGATATTTTTGATGTTGAAAAAATTAAACACTTGAGTGGTGTCAAAATTTTCTGCTGCCAAAATAAAACAGGTCGAAAAACTGGATTTTTTTTCAACAGCTTGTTGTGTTGACTTTCGTCGTGGTTGACGATATTTTTGTTTGTAATATGTTTTATTTCAAGCTTTACTTTTCGCTTGAATAATAGATTAACGTATATCTGGATCCTTTTGATAAAATAATCAAATATCAAAAACCTTATTTGATTGGACTAAATAAATTACTAAGAAAGTTAGTTTGTCAGTAATTTTTTTGTAAAAAATATTTTTTTAGTTTTTTTTATAATCGTACAAATGATTTAAAATATAAGCGCTTGGTCAATATTTTAGAATTAGATACTCACAGTGAAAACCTTTTTTAATGGTTTAAATGTCTTGGAAATAATCTGGAAAAATAAGAAAAAACGAAAAAAACACATCACAGCTGAAATAATTCTGAATGGTTAAAGATACGAAATTCAGTGTTATATACTTGGCACGATTAATACCTTAGCATTTAGCATAAAAATTCTTGATTATGGTAACATCGAAATGTCAAAACGTAACAATTGCACCACCTTCATTAGAATATCTGGAAGGTTTGTATTTTTATTTATAGATTTGTTTTCTTATTAAATTTAAGTTTATATTTTTGATTGGAATGGCCTTTTTTGACTAAATTTTTCAAATCAAAAAGATTTAGTTATCACGTCAGGATTTTGAGGACCCGCAAAATGTCATATAGTATTCGTGATCACGTCATATATGTTTTGCTCTGAGTTAATGGTTGTGGGAAGACCTGTTTCAGCTATTAGCCCTTGGGAAATAATTGATATCGAATAAATGAGAGATCTTCATTTTTTTCTTAATGGCTAATTGGCTAAAATTGATTCTTTAACGTCATAACTCTAACTGAGGATATTTAAGATATTTAGCCAATTAGCCCAATTGGCTAAAATTGATTTTATAACGTCATAACTCTAACTAAAAATATTTAACACTAAATAACTTTCGTTTAAATGGAAGGGTTTTGACCATTGTGATGCCAATCCAGAGTTGTAAGCGGGCCGAGATTCATTTAAGGCTGTTAGAGTTTTCTGCCTGGCCCAGCCAGCAAGTTCGGTCCGGCCTGGCCTGGCCCGCACTTAACATTTTTAACATGTTTTATGTTTTTTTTGCTCTTTTGGCAATTTTAAAAGTTTTGGCTTCACCTACGTTAGAATTTAAAGAATCCCCAGTTTGCGAGTACTATTTGCGGTTATATGTTTATTTCGTGGAAATGAAAGTGAGAGGAGCTAAAAATTAAAAATCTCCACATTCTTTAAAAATCAGTTTGTTTCCCGGGGGCTCATTGGCTGAAAATGATTTTACAGCGTCCTTTTACAGGAAATCTTTACCACTGAAAAACTTCCGTTTGAATGGGAGGGTTTCGACCATCGTATACACATACATCGCTTTTACAATTTTGTGCTGATTACACACATTGGGTACTACTCTATACATTGGGTACAATGTATTGTCAACTATAAGTGATGTTTATTCGCCAAAGTATTCTGCTCCAGAGTTTCGGGGATTTCATTGGATGAATGGAGCTCGAGCTGGAGCTTCATTTTTTAATTGAGTTACATACCTTAAAATCTAGGACATTTCAAAATGGCAAATCTTTGAAATATATGTGCATTTTTACAATTATTTTTAAATCTTTTAACATGTGTCCGTAAAATTATAGTTATTTAGAAATAATAAAGTATAATGTTATTTAGTAAATCAGTATAAAAATTGAATGAAGTTCTAAGTTTGGAGTACATATGTTTTCGGAAATTTTAAGTTATTCAAAAATAATGAATTGTAATGATGTTATTTAGTAAATTAGTATAAAAATTATACGAAGTTCTAAGTTTGGAGTTTTAGAGAACATCAGTGGTTGTAAATATTAAAAAACAATAATTAAACATGTTTTTCTAGTACAAATTTATTAAAATTGGATTTGCAATAATTTTTACTATGTTTATTGTATTTTTAACACATAACGATTGATTTATTTGAGTTTATTATTTTTGTAGGAATTGATGATGCTACTTTAGTTCTAACTCTAATTGCAATTTTTTTGGCTGTAGCAACTATAATATTTTGCATTTTTCAACTAAAAACCATTCAAGTATACGTTTCTCTTGAACATAGAAGAAATTATTTATATTGGCTTTCCGGAATAGTTCCTGTAAGTTTTTGCTGTTTTGTTTTTTTAATAGTTTGTATTTTATATCAATATAGTTCAAACAATTTTTATTGCTTTTAAAAGCATAGTGGCAGTAGCAATATGATGTTAGGTATAAAAATTGTTTTATTTGGAGATGGCAGTATTCAAAATATATTACCCTAAATGGTAGAGAACTTTTGAAAGCGTAAACGAGGAAATTTGAGCCGTGATTATATTTTGGGTCTTGAAGCCAAAGTAAAAATATGGTTTAAAGTTAAGTTTATGCTTGGACTCAGGCTTATAGGTTTTAGTGATTTTAAATTTTCGGCTTCAAGTTCTTCATTTTTGGCTTTAAGTTCCAACGGTTCCCCCGGTTCCAACGACTCCACATTTTTCTCAGTTTGTTCCGAATCAATATTCCATTTAAATGTTTTTTTTCCAAAAAATTTAATAGATAATTTTGATGATAAAGGTGTACCACTAGGTTGTTAGGAATATCAAACAGTTATCTTAAAATACTGCTCAAAATACAAAAGTAATTTCCGTTTATAGGGAGTTTTAATGTTAAACTGCCAATTGAAGTTTTTTAACAAATAGATTTAATAAGAATGTTAGTAATAAATATTGCTGCAATATTGTGTAAAGGATTTTTTTACTATGTCGAATTTAAAATAAATTACTATAACAAAGCAAGCATTATTATAATGTAAATAATAACACATGGTATTTTTTTACATAAATTTTTACATTTGGGCACTGTGTGATTTGATTTGTTGTCCCTTTCTTGTTTTACCATTATAAAGTTTTATTTACACAGAGAGAGCGACCTTAAGTAAACCAATTGGGTGGATTTTTTAACTTTGTTGTTTAAGTAAATATGTAATATTGCTTTTCATTCTCGCTAAACCTCTAATACAATTTTTATAAA
>JASAMX010024329.1:0-55059 GCA_030248175.1 Microlaimidae sp. YZB2_3 | reverse complement strand
TATGCTGTTAAAACATACTTTTTTGAGTTTTTTCTGAAAGTTTGAGCGAAATCTACTCGCTCAAATTTTTTTTATAATGCGTTGAATGCGCGCGGTTTTCGCGAATTTTCGCCACGCTGATACACTGTCCGAATTATTTATTTTGTTTTGCTTCCTAGTCGAAGTGTGTACGATATTGATCATATTGTTATATATTAAATGTCTATCACATATGACGAATTTTAATATATCGTTTGTGAAAAAACAATCTAATATTAACTTTACAATAAGCTGTCAAAAATGACTAATTTGAAATTTTGGCAGCAGCTAACCTTTCAATTAAAAAGTTTTACAAAAATAATAAACTTTAAAAGATTAGTTTTAAATTTTTTTAATTTATTTTGATTTAATCATGGGTCGATTTAGCCCCGCGGCGCCACGCCTACCATTATTAGAGAACGTGCGTAAATTTTGAAATTCAGAACCTTCTTCTTCTTATTATTATTATTCCAACGCTCAATCCTTAAAAGCGATATTCCTTATTCGTTACTGATTGATCAAAACCAAACATGGGCTCATTGGAAAGAAGAAAGAATTACGCAACTTTCTTAGGAAGCACTTTTTTCATTTAGGTCCTTGTTATCGATTTATTAATCAAAATAAAAAATTGAAAAAATAGACAAATAAAAGCTCCCAACCACACAATAACAGCCTTTTGGCAACAATAAGGATTGTACAGAGCTGACAACGAACAACCCTCATAGAAACCGCACAAAAAAAAGCAGAAGACGATGCTCGTTTTTAAATGGTGGCGAAAACTGAACCAGTTCCCAGCGCTATCTACTTTAACCGCGCGGAAAACGGCGAAAACAACAAAGTAATTTTTTAGTTCTTGCATTACTGCTGACAAAATTAATTCAAAGTTTTATTAAAAAAAATTAGTAATAAGCATCAGTGGCGCGGGAACTTCCACGCGGCGGTTTAGCCCCACAGCATCGTGCAAGCTATAATAAGGGAACGTTGGGAAATTTTTTTAAATTTATGTTCATCTTCTATTTATTACTATAATTTTAACGCTCATTATCTTAAAATCAATATTCTTTCATAGTTCACGCGACAATTTAACCCTGCGGTACCGCACTAATTATAATCGGAGATTCTAGATAAAATTTGTAATTTATGTTCATCATCTTCTTCAATCTACTAATTTTTTTTATTCCAAAAAAATAATTAGAGCACCTATAACTATAACTAGAGCACCTGGTAATTTTTGTAATTTATGTTTATCATCTTTTTCTTCCTATTTTTATTTATATTTCAAAAAATACAATTCCAATGATCGGTGGTGCAAAAATGCCACACTGCAATTTAGCACACGGCACCGCACTAACTATACTTAAACGTTGGCAAATTTATTAATTCATGTGCATCTTCTTCTTCTTCTTCTTATTTTTATTTTAAAAATTATAATTGCAATCATTGGCGCATGCCGTCGCGCCAACTATATTTAGAGAACGTAGGTAAACTTTGTCTAGAGCGTCACTGCACCGCACTAACTATAATTTGGAAATCGTAGAATATTGCGTAATAATTCTTAAGAACTACTTTTACTGATAAATAATATGTGTTCTATTGATAACATTAAAACTGTTAAAAAGTATATTTCGGCAACGGAATGATTATAAACATAATGTCATTGCACAGCTAAAGCTATAGTTTATTAGGCTATTTTTTAATTTAATTCAAAAAAGTGGTAGACTAGCCTTGAAAAATGCTCTAAGAATAGAGCAGGAAAAAGGGGCGATTTTTTCCCGGGCGTATGTTTAGACGGAAAAGATGTGGACTAGTCCGAGATGGACATTATGTGGACTATAGGAAATTTGCATTTGGTTTGACCAGCTGCTCACTAAATAAAAATTTCTACCGTATGATGATTTGTTTATACATTGATCTAATCATACAGCACTGTTGCATTTTTTTAGTCTTGAATCGCGAAAACCACGCGCATTGAACGCATTATTAAAAAAATTTGAGCTAGCCGATTTCGCTCAAACTTTCAGAAAAAACTCAAAAAAGTATGTTTTAACAGCATACTAAGCGGCGTTTCTTATCTCATACTAATAAAAAAAGTTATGTTTTTTTAGGACCAGGTTTTTTTCACCGCATCGGCTGTAGTGATGACGTCATCAAAAAACATTTTCCCTAACCTTTTCAAAAGATAGCCAAGAGTCTAAGCTATGCTCCCATATATGTCCCGCACATATTCTGACCTCCGTTATGGATATATAACATTTCAAAGTTCGAGTTTTGTCGCCAGTTCGCATCATTTTTGTATAGACTATAATTATATTTCAAAAAAATATAAATAATTTTTCTTTTAAAAAGTACCAACAAACATTAAAAATAGTTCTACAGCGGAAATAATTTAAAACATTTTAAAGTTATCTTGTTTTAATGGGAGCTCATATTTTACGTATACACTACACTACACAGTGAACTCGACTGAAAAACCGAAAGCATTTCTGCTTGTAAAATAACCGTAGACATGCCATTGCCAATAATGCCGAGTGAACATTTTCGACCTAATTAGCAGACACGCAAAATCATGGCCATGGAAATGCAAACTTTTTTAAATACAACAGGCCTGTAGCGAGCTTTTGTTTAGTCATTTATCTACTGTTTATTTACACCAAATATTTATTGGCCATATTACATTCCACCGTCATTAATTTATACTAACCTAAAAATAATCTAATATACTAGAGCAGGAAAAAGGGGGATTTTAACCCGAGCGTATGTTTAGACAGATAAGATATAGAAATGTGTAAACTGTAAAATGGGAACATTTGAACTATATGAAATAAGCATATGGTTTGTGCAGTTTCTCACTCAATAAAAAATTTGTACCATTATGATAACGATTTGTTTATTTTATACGATGAGCTAATTAAACAACAAAGTTGTAGGTTTTCCAATAGTATGGTGAAATGGCAATTTAAATATCATACCCAAAACTCTCACAATCGTAAAAATCACACTTTTTAAATATAGATTGTTGTAATAAGAAACACCTATAAATTTAAAAAATGGCGATTTCGCGCTTGTAAAGGATTGCTGTGATTATGATTTTCTTTTCAATTGTCATTGAATCAATAGGATAACTACAACTGCACTTTGTGGCATATAGTCAACTGCCATTGGTTGCTCAGCATTGGATGGCTTGGATCTGTCCATGGATGTGGCCCGGACTCGACACAAGCGGGCCAATGTCGGATGTGGCCACGCCTTTATGTTCCCGAGTGGATGCTCCGTCCGCGAATTCCCGCCGCCCTTTTTTTTCGGTTAAGTGTCAAAAAACTCGTGTGAACGAATATTAAAGTTTAACTGATTGGAATTATTTCCGCTGCGAATCCGCAAAAGGAATTCCGCGCCACCACTGCTCAGTATTAAATTTCGCAACAGACGTCGACTAGACGCGGAGTTTAACACACACAGCACTAACAAGGAATCCCTTCTATGGATTTGCAGTGGTTTTTGAATGAAAAAAATCCCAAAGGTTAAATCAATTATTATTATTTAAAAATTTTGGAGTTTTATTTCTGCACCCAATTTGCCAAATTAAAAGCGTGAAACAAGTTTAAATTAAAATTTAAACATAATTTTTTTTCCGGTAAAATACAAAAGCAAAATATTTTTAATTATTCTACTGAATTTTTCCATTTATTTTATAGTCAGGAGGAGGGACCTATTTTATAAAAATTGCTTGTAATTAATTTACAGCTGTAAATTTAATATTTACAGCTGTAAATTTAATATTTATTTAATATTTAATATTTGTATCATGGGTGGCGCGGGAGCGCCACGGGGCGATTTAGCCCCGTGGCGCCGCGCCAACCATTATTAGAGAACGTGGCTAAATTTTGAAATTCAGAACCTTCTTCTTCTTCTTCTTCTTCTTCTTCTTCTTCTTCTTCTTCTTCTTCTTCTTCTTCTTCTTCTTCTTTTTATTATTATTCCAACGCTCCATCCTTAAAAGCGATATTCCTCATTCGTTACTGATTGATCAAAAATAAATATGGGCTCATTAGAAAGAAGAACGAATTACGCAACTTTCTTAGGAAGCACTTTTTTCATTTAGGTCCTTGTTATCGATTTATTGATCAAAATAAAAAATTGAAAAATAGACAAATAAAAACTCCCAACTGCACAATAACAGCCTTTTGGCAACAATAAGGATTGTACAGAGCAGACAACCAACATCCCCTCATAAAAACCGCACAAAAATAGCAGACCGGTTTTAATTGGTGGCAGAAACGGCGCCAGTTCCCAGCGCCATCTGCTTCAACCGCGCGGAAAACGGCAAAAACAACAGAGTACTTTTTTTAATTCTTGCATTACTGATGACAAAATTAATTCAAAGTTTTATTTATTAAAAAATAATAATAAGCGTCGGTGGCGCGGGAGCGCCACGCGCCGGTAATCATCGGTGGCAATTTAACCCACGGCACCGCACCAACTATACTTAGACAACGTGAGTAAATTTTTTTATTCATGTTCATCATCTTATTATTATTATTATTATTTTTACTTTAAAAATTATAATTGCAATCATTGGCGCACGGCATCCCGCCAACTATAATTAAAAAACGTGGGTTAATTTTGTAATTTAAATTCATCTTCTTATTCTTCTTATTTTTTATTTTATCTCGGCAACGGAATGATTATAAACATATGTCATTGCGCAGCTAAAACTATAGTTTATTAGGCTATTTTTTAATTTAATTCAAAAAAAGTGGTAGACTAGCCTTGAAAAATGCTCTAAGAATAGAGCAGGAAAAAGGGGCGATTTTTCCCCGGGCGTATGTTTAGACAGAAAAGATGTAGACTAGTCTGAGATGGACATTATGTGGACTATAGGAAATTTGCATTTGGTTTGGCCAGCTGCTCACTAAATAAAAATTTCTACGATATGATAATGATTTGTTTATACATTGATCTAATCACACAGCACTGTTGCATTTTTTTTTTAGTTTGATGAAATGTCAATTGAAAAAATCATACTCACAGCAATCTTTGACAAGCGCGAAATCGCCACTTTTTCAAATTTATAGTTGTTTCTTAACATACAAATATAACCTTCTAATTGAAAAAGTGGCGATTTCGCGCTTGTCAAAGATTGCTGTGAGTATGATTTTTTCATTTGACATTTCATAAAACTAAAAAAAAATGCAACAGTGCTGTGTGATTAGATCAATGTATAAACAAATCATTATCATATCGTAGAAATTTTTATTTAGTGAGCAGCTGGCCAAACCAAATGCAAATTTCCTATAGTCCACATAATGTCCATCTCAGACTAGTCTACATCTTTTCTGTCTAAACATACGCCCGGGGAAAAATCGCCCCTTTTTCCTGCTCTATTCTTAGAGCATTTTTCAAGGCTAGTTTTTAATTAATAAAATGAGAAGAAATTAAATGCATTTATTAAATTACAATTACAAAAATCTTTATGAAATAGGCCCCAGAATACACTGGAACTGTGCAATGAACATATAAAGTATTACAGATAACATCTTTTTGAAGTTATATAATCATCTGGTTCCAAATATAACTGCAGTTTCCGCATAATAAAACTTTACAGTATGTATAGCTATAGCATACTTTATTATAGTTTCAAAGCTATGTGTCTATATAGTAATGAATGAAAAGTTTGTACTACGCGATGTTAGGTTCTGCCAACATTGACAACAATACAGAGATATTGTAATTTAAATTATCTGTAGGTTGATTATTTGATTTCATTTGTATAGATTTACACATTTAGGGTATACATGTACAAACTTAAAAAAATAGGGTTTGAATAATTATAAAAGTATAAATAAGTATTTAGTCTTACAAATGAATTTGCGTTAAACGTCCGCATATTTTTGGAAATATAATTATTAATGAACTCTTCTCGTATACGCACATCATTTAAATTTACAAAAATTTTGTATGATTTCTTTCCGTTTTTTGTTTGGTAAATTTAATTGTGTTTTCTTGTAATATTACATTATTTATATAATAATTAAAAGCAATGGGTTTTTAACACTTCAACCTTTGGATGTTCGAAAAAACCCACCTTTTTTCAATTTAAATAGAATAACGAAACAATTTCTGGATTGGGCTGTAGATGAGTCTATTGAAGAAGTAAACCGTTTGTACAACGAAACCGAAAAGGAAATTTATGAATGTAAGTTGTGAAAGTTTTACAAATTATTAGTAAAATTATAATACAAAACTGGTAAATTTTTAAGGAGAGGAACATCATAAATTTCATTTTGGCATTTTGATATTAAGGCGGTATGATTTCAGCAAAAAAACAGTGTAAACCGAAAACAATTTGCTTTAACCCTATATTACCTTGTGTGTACAAAAATTTCGTGAATTGCTGTTAAAATTAAAACCTACTCTGTTATATCTCGCTAACGTAGCAAATAATATGTATTGGACATATATCCATCCAAGGATAGCTTAGACTCTTGCTATTAGATGAAATGGTCAAAAAAATTTGTTTAAAAGTCATCACAAACGTCGATATAGTAAAAAAATTTTGGTCCCGAAAAACAAATTTTTTAAATCGTAAGAAATAAGAATTAATGCCGTTTGGCGTTTGGTATGTTGTTAGCGAAGCACAAGCCTTTGCTATTCCTTAAAATTTAAGCGAAATTTGCTTGCTGAATTTTTTAGTTACGTATTGAATGTGAGCGGTTTTTATGATTCGAAAAAGTTTGTTTACAAGAGTTCTGATTACTTACAAAACGTTTGGTACTCTCTACACAACACATAAGATAAAAATAAAAAAATACTAGATCAATCGTTTGTACTTTCTTTGGACTTTCCTGATATCTTTATTTTTTTGGGGTGTGAGAACCCCCAAATTTGTTTCGATATTAAAAAAACATACTAGGCACCATAGTCATTTTTTAATATATATAATTTGTCTAAATAATTTATTACTAACCTAGCAACAAACTCAAAAATTGCATTATTCAAATTAAGGTCTAGTAGTAGTCTAGTAGTCTAGTCCATTTGATGATCGTAGGCATTCGCAGCTGTGTTTAAAATTTAAAAAATTGCAAGAAAATTAAACTTTTAAACTTAATTTTCCCATTAAATTACGTTAACTAAATGAAGAAGACTTTTCTAGTGGCCTATTTCTTGTTTTGATGGACTATTCTGAAAATATGTCATTATAATGACATGTCAGAACAGTTTTTCATGAATGGCACATTTTTAGGGTATATTATTTTTGTTGTTATTTTATTTGTTTTATTTAATACTACGTTTTTAGTTTTTCAATTTACTGAGTTAAATCGTCCAACTGCGTCTTTAAATAAAGGAACTAAAACCGCAAAGGATCTTGCATATTACGCCAGGATTTCAATCAGAGCTTCTCAAAGACTACACAGGTATTTCCGTCATTAAACAGGAGCTGATACTTATCCGTTTATATCGTATACTTTTAATTATTTTGTATATAAAATATTTGTATAATATTATGAATGTTTCAAATAAATTTAAAAAATATTAGTCATAAAAATATTAAGAAATAAAAACAAAATTAGTAACGTTGATTTTTTAGCTCATACTCATTTACGACTAATGAAATTTTGTATGGATTGCCAGAAGTATCTCTTGCGGAAACTACATTAAATGATATTTGTCCAAAGAATGTTGCTGATTTAGAGGTATATTTGCAGGTTTAGAGGTTTATTTTTCTTTTTTGTATTTTTGGTTTGAGTCATCACTACAATGCTTAACCAAAGTAATTAATTAATGGTGATAAAGTAGTGTCAATTGTTGGTAGTTGTTGAAAACGCTTATAATTTTCTTACGTTAAAAATTTTCTATTTGCATTGATATGTAGTTTGGGATTTTAAGATATAAACTTACACTTGTGTGATAATTAAAAAAAATAAAATTGTTTATTTTTTTGTTTTGTGAACTTTTGCCTCGCGCATTCATATTTTATCAGTAATTACGGCTTTATTACGCTTTATTATTAGATTTTCAAATTTGCAAGAATATATAACAGAAGAGAATGTCCGACTTTACATTAAATTTTTGACCAAAATTTTGTTCAAAAAGTCAAACATCCGCAACTTTGCATGACTTTTTTTCGCAAAAATTCGCCATTTTTATTTAGTTTTTCCGCGCAGTGATTTTTACGCAGTGTTATATAGTTTTTTTGCAAAAAATACGACTTTTTTTGCACTCAATGCTGCCTTTTTTTGAACTGAGATTTTTTACACAAAAAAGACACTTCGCGCAAGTGCGACTGTAGCGACAAACAGCTTGGGCTGGAACTGCCAGCTACAAAAGGGGTGGTTAGTTTATTTTTTTTTAATTTAATTTATTTTATATAGAATCACCACTGCTGAGAAATAGTGTCAGGTATAGCTCAGCTAGGTGGTTGATAATTTTTGTAGACGGGTTCCTGAAATTTTACTGAAACGGGTGGGGTTTAGGCTAATTTTGGACAAGGAACAGCGGCCCAAAGGGTGGCTAGCAAAAGAGAACTGAAAGTGGGCATTTTTAGTTTGTTTGAACAATTTAACGAGAATTTTGGTATTTTAAAAGTTGTAAACCTTTTTAACGGCGGGTGCTGTATTTTTACTCTTATATTAAAGCACCACAAAAGGTTCTTAAATTAAAGCACCACGAAAACAGCGATATTACAGGTAGCAATTTAAACACTATATAAACTTTAAAAAAACACAAATATGCATTTATAAAAACTATAGTAAAAACACGATATCAAATAAACAAACAAACAATGAAAAACAAAACAAATTTTACATAAGAGAACACCCATAAGATTTCAGAATTTGATTATTTTGAGATAACAATTGTTCAAAATTAAACGACTTTTTCAAATTAAAAACCTTTTCAAACGAATTTCAATTTAAAATAAAAACTTTCAAAAACTTATTTTTCAGGAGTTGGCTGTCGGAGTTTGCCATGTGGGTTTATAGCAAAGGTGCCCCCGAGGGGAAGCGTGGTGGGTTCAATCAGGGAGTGCCGTCAGAGCACAGGGAAGGGTGCCGGTACTAACAAACCAGGGTGGAATTTCGCCAAGCATGGGTAGTCAACAGCCAAACTCTCCCTGCGGAGAAGACAAGCTCCGTTCATTGGTGCACAAGCCCGTGTCGGTTCACAAACAAGCCAACTAACACGCGATCAATGCAACATTCCATTGCCAAAGCTAATGGGCTAGCGGTGGTGGAAAAGAAACGAGCTTTATTGTTTTAAAACACTTTGATCCCTGACTAATTACCTTGAAAAAACTAAGTTTAGTTTACTTTTTTAAATATCCACGCTAAAAATCACAAAGCAACCTTGGGTTGGCCGGCCGGCTAGTTGGGAAATTAACATATCAACACACTGGAAGTCCTATCGGGCGTCTTTTACTACTAAACACTATAATTACACAAAAAAATAAAAATAAAAGCATAATAACCACAAGCCCAAAGGCTTTTACCCATATTTTCAACCCATACAAATTTTAAAACAAAATTACACAAAAAGTTTAAACTATATATACAACACCAACTTGTCCCCTCCTTAAATACAACACAAAAAAAATAAAAACACTACAACATTTCAACACCAAACAAATTCAAATTTTTCACTTTCATAATTTCATTTACTAATTCATTTTTACTATAAGGTGGTAGTGGTGGTTTTTGTGACAAAAAAAATTGGTTTTTAGAATTTAGTTTGCAAAAAAGTTTTAGGTTTTTAGACTAATAAAACAAAAAAAAAAACAAAAAAAACAAACAAAAAAAACAGGCGCCCTTTGGTGTAACTAAACCCCACCCCCTTTGGGGTCCTTACGCAATACAAACAAAAATAAAATTTCTAGTTAAAAAACTCAAAAAATTTTACTAATTTTACTAATTTAACATTCAAACAAATTTTCAGTAATTAAAAATTCAATGAAACCCTATTGGGTTTTGAACTCTTGGTGGCTGGCGGTAGCCTTTCTTGGTGGTAGCCTATTTCCCACATACGTTCACAAATTATATTCTGTATACATTAATTAAACACTAATATAAACTATACACATATACAAAAAAATAAACAAAACAAAAAAGATTTTTCAGGTCTGCATGGTCAAAGTTCCTGAATGGAGTTCCATATTTCAGACAATTGTTGAACTACACCAAACAGCGATAGTTGCGATTGGTATCGCACTATACCAAGCAGCAATAGTTGCGATCAGATATCGCACTATACCAAATGCCATAGTTGCGAATTCTCCTCCTTTCAGTTCCAGCAACAAAAAATACAAAAATAAACATCCGGCAAGGCCGCGACTTAGCCTTCCAGAGCAACGACGGCTGGCCAGAAGCAAGACCAGACCAATTTTGATCCTTTCAAAAAGTTTGGCCCTTCATGGGACAGATGCAGAAGCCATCGCTTAAGCTAAATCCTTGTTGGAGGATTGTTCCCACATAACAATTTGCAGAATTAAATACCTGTGGAACATTAACGCCACAGGTTTCAAAAATACAGGAGCCGACTCCTTTCAAAAAGTTACTACCAATGTGGACGTCGGTATACACAGTAATTCTGAATAGCAAACTCCTGCATAAAAAAGCAAACTGAAAAGCAAACTCCTCCATGCCTCCCTTTATTCTTGTCCATTTGGACTACCTGGTAGGGCTCAGCCCACTTACTGACAAACTTAGAACAATCCATGGGTTTGGATTGTTTTAAAATGATACTATTGACGCTGATCAGTTTTATGTGAACCCACTTATCATAATAGCGTTTTTGTTGAGCCTGGGCTTTGGGAAGTACCTTTTTCACCAGGTCAAGTACGTGAGTCATAGCAATGCTTGTGTGATCCAGGCAATCATCCTCATAATCCACATAGGGCAATTGGACCTTCTGGTTCTGGGCTGCCAATTATGGTAGCCCAGAACACCTTTTTGTATTGGGGAGGTATCTGCATAGTGTCCCCCACAACAATATCTATGCCCATAAGCGGATTGATGAAGTTAGGGTCCATATATATTTGGGCTTGGTTTGGTCCCATCGGAAATCAAATTAAATTGGAGGCAAAATTGAACGCTACCTCCTTCATTTGTTGCAAAGCACTTGTACCAATCATAAGGGGCAAAGGGGAGGTCGGTTGAACAAAAACGTTTTCATCAATACAAAGCTTTTTGACCTTCAGCGTCACCTTCCCTATGGCTACAAGTTGCACGGTTCTGGAAAGAGATAGAACGCTTTTGTTGTTTTTCAGAAAAGTTACAGTATTTATTAGTATAGCGGCCATCTGCTTGTTTACAATAGACACACCACACACTTGCCCCAGGATCAAATAACGCCTGAACATAATGTCCTTCTATACAAATCATGGCCATACATTGATAGTAATGAGTATTAGTCAGTGGGAAGGCGTAGTGCTGTAACAGGCAAGGGGGAAACAAAGTTCCCCCAGCCGATTGGCACTACCCTCCCCTATCTTGTCTTTTTGGCACTACTTAACCAAAACCAAAACTATTAAAAACACAATTAACACATGACAACCCAAAACACACTAAGCTGTTATTAACCAATCATCATGCAGGGAGGTTTGTCTGGTCATTGTCGCTAATCACACAAGGACCCATTCCAGACATGCCCTGCATCTTTGTTCTAGTCAAATTGGGTTCCCACAGGAGCAGAGCAACATCCGTATCTTCCGCTTGCACTTGACCCATTGGGACCCAACGCTGTTGTAGCATTTACTACTGCCATAGCGGTAGTCACCGGCTCAGCAGGCATGCCCCGCTGAGACCCTGGAGGTAACCACAGCAGCTGCAACTGTATTTGGAGGAGGGGGCCCTTGGGCCCGCTGCGTAGCGTTTCCTTCACTGGCATTATTATTAGATGGTAATGCTGTATTGCTACCATTTGATGGAGGACCTTGGTTGTTAAAATTATAACTGTAGTTATTATTCCCCAGGTACTGCCCATAATCACCCATCTGCCAGGCGTCATTGTACCTATCACCGTATCCTCCTTGGCTATTCTGGTAGCCATAGCCACCGTAGCCTCCTTGGCCACAACAATAGCCAAAATGATTATTATATCTGCCACAGTTGTGGTTGTAGTTAGAGTTGCCGTAGCCTCCTCAACCACCATAATTTCCTCAATTACCCTGGTTCTGATAACTGTAGTTACCAGGTCATCGGAAGGGGCGGGACCTAGGTACCCACTGCATCTGCCGTTTGCAGCCAGGTGAGTGCAATCTCAATGGAAGTGGCCTGCTTCTCCACACTAATTACAAATCGGCTGACCATCATCAGTCCACAAACCACCACTTCATTGCACCATCAACTGATTCTGATTTAGCACAGCAGGTGCTGGCGTTGTTTGTTCTGCATCCAGTTATGTGGTCGTTGACAGAGTTACAACCGCTACCCTAGCAACTGGCTTAGCTTTTGCGCCCTTTTTCCTTTACTTGGGCGGATTACTCATTTCAGAAGGGTTGATACCCAAGGTAACCGTCGCCAGTGCCCAATTATTCTTTTTAGCCTTAATGGCATCTTCAGCCATATTTGCAAGCTTCAGCGTTTTGTCATAGTCCTGTGGGTGCTCAAGGATTCCCAGCTGATCCTTGATCAGCTGAAGGGGTCCAACCCAGAAATGAATACGGTTTTTGCTCCATTAACGCGCAATATACAAATAACGCTGGGAAAGTCATCCAAACTAACTTGGTGATTTTAGTTGAAAACTCCTCTACTGTCTCACCCAGTTTCTGGACTGGGTTGTGCTTGTGCAGCTTATCGGCCACAGTCCCAGCAATATTATTGACTCTCTTGGTCCATACTTTAGACAAAAGTTTGTAGTCCTGTTTAACATGAAAAGGAAGTACATTGTACGTTTCCTTTACTACTCCTTCTAAATACATGGGGATAGAGTAAATGGGATCCTCTCGCGCACTTCTTGGAAGGTCATCTGCTCATCAAATCGTTTCAACCACGCGTCCAAAGACAGACCAGACATTTTTCCACAAAAGTTTAGGAGTTTCTTGGGAAGGGCGGCCCCCAAATCAGGGCAAACTAGCTGGTGGCGTCCCAGCGCTCCTGATAAAACCTCCACCGATAACATAGGACCATTGGCGGCAGCTCTTCTGGGGTCTAGTCTCTCTCTTTTGATCTCATCCTGTTTAGTCAGAGGTGAGGTTCACACATTTATTTGTCTGGCATCCAGTAATCCATCACTCTCCCAGACCAGGACTTCTTGCCATAGCAGATAGGGTTGGGGCGGTCTCGCTGAGCCATAGCTTGCGCTGGCCATACTCCTCTCCTCTGGAATTGGTCGCGTCCTGGGAATCAGACCAGCCATTTTCTTCTCCCACTCTGACTGCCATCAATTTGTATCCTCCATATTTTGGAGACAATATCCCATCATTTCCATCATATACCATTGGAAATCCTCGCTCACCTCAACATAGTTGGAGGGGCGGGATCCTTTACAGAGACTGAGGGTGGCGGAACATATTCCGCCATCCTGGAGGGTCTACACCCCTCTTCCACAACAATTGGTGGTGCATGATACATACCTGCATGCAGTTCAGGGGAAGGAGCCAGTCAAGGTTTTTTCCTCTACTACTACTAGTTCCGGCAGTACTAGCATGATGAGGGGGTAAGTCCTCCAGAAGGGACCAATGGAGGGAAAACACCGCTAGGTTGGGTTCCCTGTGAGTCGGTCTCTGGGAACGTCTCTTGGATAACAACGAGGCGTACTGACCATCTACAGTCTGTCTTGGAGAGGGTTGTCCCCTTCCATGTTCCTCTTCTGCCAATACCTGCTCTTGTGCGCGAGCCTCAACTACTCGTTAATTTTTTTGCTTTACAGCCTTTGCAAGATTCCCTAGTATCACCTCTCATTGTCATCAGACTCATAAGATGGTGGGGGGCGGACCCCTCAAAGGCGGAGGCTTCTGCTCCTTCAGGGCCGAGGACATTCATCCCGGGAAGGCCAGCGGGAGCGCTGGTGCTCTTCCCCGGGGGTATCTCCGGCTGAGGAGATCTTGCCACACCTCCTTCCCCATGTCTACCTAATGCAGTGGTTCCTCCTTTGACCCATTCAATAGGATTGACACCTACTTTAGGTTGGGGTTCCGGTTTCTTAGGATTATGTTTTGGCATTTTTTTTTTGTTCAATTTGAAACAATATCAAAACAAAAATATATCAATTCAATTCAATAACGCTTCTTTCCTTTAATTCCAAATAACCCCAAACGGTAGTGTCATCCAAGTAATCAGTTCAAAAGATCTAATTTCAGGTGGATGACAATTAACCGAGTCTAATTCACACCAAACTTTGCTTTTTGCTACTCGGCGCACTTTCAGGCTTTTAACTGATATCGTTTTTTTGGACTTCCCCTTGGCAAAGGTCCAATTCTGCTCACACAAGAAATTTTCAAACAAAATATGGGATTTCTGAAAAAATCGCAGGAAATTTTCACAGAAACTTCCAGGAACCCTTCCTATCAGATGGAAAAAGGTTCAGTTCAGGTTGCACAAGAATTTCAATCTACAGTAATATCAGTAAATTGAAGCAGTGTATGTAAGTTGATTCAAAAATTCCATGGATTTACACAAATTTTTAATTATTGTTATTGTCAAAATTTTCTCAATGGGCAACATACACAAATTTTATAACAAAATTAACAGGATATAACAAAGACACAAGATACAACCATACAGAACAAAACAAAATACAACATGATATTTAACATGATGGGATCAGCAGCCCAAAGGGCGCATAGCAAAAGAGAACTGAAACTGCGCATTTTTAGTTTGTTTGAACAATTTAATGAGAATTTTGTAAAGTTACAAAGTTACCCGCCATTACAAAGTTTTAAACCTTTGTAACGGCGGGTGCTGTATTATTACACTTACCCACAGGGTGCTGTATTAGTTTTGTTGTAGATAAATTTTGTGTTATTATAACCTTGTTTAAAAATAAAAGATAAACTTACCTTTGTGTTGCAACAAATATACAGAATAGCTGTACTACTGGAAGAATTTCAGGGGGACATTCACCCCTCTGATAACCAAAAATTTAACAACAAGACACATTTTTTAAACAAAAACTATATTTATGAAAACCCGCATTTTATTTAAACTTTAGACTATTAACGTTTTAAAAGAACAGAAACAAATTTAACAAGCATTTTTGTAAATAAACCTTGCAAGCTTTTGGAATTTTTGAGGTTTTGATTGTTGAAAAACAGCAAATAAAAAGGTTTTTAAGATTTTGGAATGAAGACGGTGGAAAATGACTGAAAAAAGGTCTACTTGGAACCAAACGTCATCCGTTCATTTGAAAAACTTACAAACAACATGACACATAATAAAAACGCATTAAAAACACACAAAAGCACATACCCAGTTCTTATATTAAAGCACCACAGAAACACAGCGATATTACAGGTAGCAATTTAAATACTATTTCTAACGGACAAAAAGGGACAAGCCGGTATTGTGAGCCCTTTGTTCATCACACTATGACACTTCCCTTCCTTGTTTAAAAAGAACAGTGGTTTTTCCCTATTTTTAAATAGCTCAGTTGTAAAAATGTGAAAAGAGCACGTAAATTGTGGTAATTAATTTAACCTATATGTGCGGGGAATTACACGACACTCCCTCTTGACCTTGGGGTCAAGTCGGGTTACGGTGGAGTGGGGGTGTGACAAGAGAAGGTTACTGGAATGATTTTCCAGTATTCAAAAAGTCTGAATTGAATGCCAAAAACGCAAACTAAACAACTGATAGAAGTGGAGCTGCTACAAGGGTTAATTAGTTTGGTTGGATATTGAATTAAATTGAAACATTAATTTTACAAGTGTAAAAAGATGACAACAATTTAATGAAGCCAATGAGGACTATGGCTTGTACAAAAATTACTACATTGGGATTACGTAGTGGTGACTAATGAGTGGACGAAGTGGAACCCTTAGAGTAGCCATAGTGAAACGAGATCGTGTTGGGAGCACAGAAAAGGTTGGGCTGATTTGTCTGGCCCATTTAAAAAGTTACTCAGAAATCTCTTCTTAGCTGATTTCTGGGGAACCAAAGTTAAAACAACAATGTTTCCTGAAAATTCCTTAAGGTTGCAGTGAAACATTACCATGTCGGGTGCGAAAATTAGTAGAGCTGAGGCGATCAGCTCCGACAAAAAGTTAGGTGGTAAAAATTCTCCACGATCCGGAACGTCTGTCTAGAAGAAGGGTTCGTATGGTTTAACTCCTACATCTGTTTAAGGGTAGTTTGAAACCTCACCGTGTTGAGTGTGGAAATTAGCCAAGGCCGAAAGGTTCCAGCCTTTTCAAAAATACTTTGATCCGGTAACAAACACTGTTTTGTCGCTTGTAGAACAGAGAGGCGTTGATTGGAAGAAGTTAAGGGGTATTTTTAAAACATAAAGGCAGTGGGTGAGATTTGGAAGTGGTTAAGACTGAAAACTTTCAGTCTTTACAAAAATGGGTACTAAAGGAATATAGAACAGCAGTTTTTATTTTTCTGTTGTCGACGGAGGTGATAATGAATGGGAGTTAGTTTACACAATGAAACATTAACACGTCCAGTGCGACAAAAGAAATTAGTTATTTGCCAAGGAATTCTCCAGTGAATTCCTCCTCAAAAAGTTCACAGATATCAAATCAGTTACATCAAAGAAGGCTTCGGAATACTGATTGTTAGCTGGAAAGTTTATAAGCTAATTTTGGAACATTAAAAATACAGGTGTAAAATTTGTGGGTGGAGTTAAAGACTAGGGGTTTTAGTCTTCTCTAAAATTGCTGTAGAAATAAGTAAAAACTTGGATTTTTATGGATTCCAATTGAAGGTGTAATTTCGAGAGTGGATGTGTTTATGAGGTGAAACCTAGGTGCAACAGGTTGGAAATTTAAAGAAGACCAGTGAACTTAACTTCGCAGTTAAGCCCCACAAAAAGTTGCAACCAAGGTCTTGACCTCTAAAAAAGGAGCAAAAACGGTGCAATTAAAAGACGATTTGGTATTTTCCACTTCCAAAAGTATCCCTTCAGTGAAACATTAAAAATTCAAGCGAATTTTTACTTATTTTGTGAAAAGAAGAGGGATTGGCTAGGGTAACCACCGTAAGAATAAGTGTCGTGTAAGATATGTTACGATTACGATAATTACCAGTATGACTGCGTTAAACACAAGTGGTTTTACGTAAATTTTGAATAACTTTGTGTAGCGATTTGCGCAAGATGAATGATTTTGTTTACAACCGTTTATGCAAGAGTATTTATTTTGATTATTACGCTACAATAACTGACCGCGTTGCGGCAAACATGTTAGTAAATTTTATACTGAGCACAAATTAAATATTTTAGGAATTTTTAAGGATTTAACTTTAAAAGACACGTTTTGATACCTGGGTTATTTTTACCCGCAACACTACTAAAAAGTATACGCAAGAAATACGGTTTGCAAAAATAAAGACAACAGTTGAGTTAAAAAGGTGACTAGTAAGAGAGGGCTTAGCTTAGCGAATGTGAAAAAGAGAGTTTTTATAAAAGAAATTTGCTATTTATTAAAACGGTCTTGAGTTTAACAGGGTTAGAATTTGGCTAGGAAGGGCGTTGATGTCCGCTTCCAATGGGTTATCTTACCTCTTAACTTAGGGTTTGTTTTAATTTAAGTACGTGTAATTTTCAAGAAAATTAAAAGAATACCTGTTTCAAGGTAAGTTACCTTGTCACCATGCCAATGCTGAGAGATTCTGGCTCGCCAGAATTTTGCCCTATCTCACGAAAAACAACCCAGTCAGCCATTGAGTTATTTTTCCTCAATACAATTTCCTACATAAGTTGGCCGTAACCAACTGCAGAAGAACGTCGGCATCTCAGGTGGGGAATCGAGCGTTATAAAAATAAGGTATTATAAACTAAAACTACCTAGGCTGGGTCTGCCGACTGGAAAAGGGGTCCCAATCCCCAAACAGTAGATACGGCTGTATTTCAGAATTAAGCGCGCAAACAATGATAAGAGACCCACTGAGCCCACACACCGTGCGGAGCAATTTGACTGCTTGAAATGGTTAAATTTGGCATGTGGGGCGAGGGCGCAGCTACTGTAGATTTGCATACTACAGATTTAATAAAGTTTGAATAAAAATGAAACGCGATTGAATGACGGCGGAATGGTGACTTTTTAATAGCTATATTTATATTTATTTGAGAACCTAAGCTGCCACACGCTTTCCGCCACATATTTAAACTTTTTAAAAAAACACACAAATTTATAAAAACTATAGTAAAAACACAATATCAAAAAAACAAACAAACAATGAAAAACAAAACAAATTTTACATAAAAGAACACCCATGAGATTTCAGATTTTGATTATTTTGAGATAATGATTGTTCAATATTAAACGACTTTTTCAAATTAAAATTCTTTTCAAACAAATTTCAATTTAAACTAAAAACTTGCAAAAACTTATATTTCAGCGGTTGGCTGTCTGAGCTTGCCGTGTGGGTTCACAGCAAAGGTGCCCCCAGGGGAAGCGTGGCGGGTTCCATTGGGGAGTGCCGTCAGAGCACAGGGAAGGGTGTGGGTAATACAAACAAGGGTGGAATTTCGCCAAGCATGCATAGTCAAAAGCCAAACTCCCCCTGCGAAAAAGACAAGCTCCGTCCATTGGTACACAAGCCCGTGTTGGTTCACGAACAAGCCAACTAACACGCGATCAATGCAACATTCCATTGCCAAAGCTAATGGGCTAGCGGTAGTGGAAAAGAAACGAGCTTTATCGTTTTAAAACACTTTAATCGCTGACTAATTACCTTGAAAAAGCTAAGTTTAGTTTACTTTCTAAAAATCCGCGCTAAAAATTACAAAGCAACCTTACCACTTTTTGCTTTATAATTTATTTAGCTTTTTACTAGTGCCAGCATTTTTAACCCTTGTTGCCATGGCTGCAGCCATTGAACCAATTTTTGATTAAGGTAGAACTTCAGTTTTTTTTGACGACAGATCTTTTTGAATTACATGTTACTATACGTAGTTTGACCTGCTGATTCAATTTTTGATGTTCATTTTTCTGTAAAAAAATGTCATCATCCACAATCATAAAATAACATCAATAAAATACATGTCAAAAATACAAAACATTAATAAAGTTTATTACCAAAAATATTCTATTTGTTTCATTTTTTATTTAGCGTATATTAAATAATAAAACATTTTTTTAATTAAAAAGCTAAAAATTAAAAAAAAAATTTTTTTTTTGTGTTAAAAATATGGTCGAGCGACTACTCGAACCCATGGATCTGAGCGCGACGTACTAACCACTCGACTACTAGGTCAGCTGAGATTTTCAATTAAAAGCACCTTTTAAAGGAATGGTTCAAAATGTAGTTTCTCGGCGTCAATTAAAAAAAATTAAATGAAAATTAAAAAAAAATTGATTCGTTATTTTTAAACGAAAATTCGAAAATAGTTAGATATAGGCTTTTACCATTTGTTTATTATAAACAATTAAAAAAGGACTTCAGGATTTTTTTTACTATATATTTTTGTAAAAAAAGTCCTTTTTGCAATTTAAAAAAAATCCTGAGATCATTTTGAACCCAAACCACCTCTGAAAGTTGCCCCCTATATTACCCTAATTTATTATAAAATTGCGCCCAAAAATAACGAATCAATTTTTTTAAAAGGCCTTATTGTGGTTTTCAGAGGTCGAATCCATGGACATCTGTTGCGAACTGGACAAACTTTTCGGTGATGTTTTTATAACCACTGGATAGCACAAAGTCTTAACTTTTTATAGCACCCCACTTTTATGGGCCAAAAATTAATATTTATGATGATATGCAACTTGTAGTCCAAGTGTTCAAAACTGTGAAGTTCTACCTTAAACCAATGGCGTGAGAGCAACCATTTCTCTCAACCAATTACGCATATTCTCCACTTAAAGGTGATTGGCTGGTTAAAATTAGCCAACCAGACTACCATTTAAACACCCCGCCAAAAACTAAATAAACTCCGTACTTCAACTTTCATGTGGAAGTTAGTGTGGAGTGACCATGGACTACCCTGGACATAGACCACGCCCAACCCGTGATTTACCAATCTTAATATTTTAATACTAATTTTACTTAATTTGACCATTTTACCGATTATATATTATAGAATTTTACTTATTTTCACTCAAACGAAATAATTAACAAATTATATACCCCGGGAACACCCCCTGGAACCCACAAACCAACCTGGAAATGACAGACAAGGGGTCCGGCGGGGTCCCACACTGACGCTACACGACTTTTCTAGCAAAATTTTGCTCGAAAATTTTATGTACAGTTAGACATTTTTTTGTGTTATATATTTTTGAGTTTATTGAATTAGAAAAAATTATTAAAACATTACTGAAATTAGTATTTTTTATTTCCGCTAGCATAAGATTATGGTGGCAAAGCTAATAATCAGCTGATAGAATTCGCTACTTATTTACACTGAATTTTATAAAGCTAAACTCTATAGTTAAATAATATTTAGGACTGTCAAAGTGGCTCATACCGTTCCTATTCGGGGTACTGTAATAATGTACAAAATCCCAACTGGGGTGCTGCTTTTAAGCCTGTTCAGAGATTAACACACGCAGCCTATTCAGATGGTAAGCTAATGAAAATATAATGTTTTTAGCTATGATTTATTGTGCGGTCAGCCGTACGTTACAACCGTATATTTAATTTAATATTAGAACTTGAGTTCTATTGCAGGTATCTTGTATTTGTTATTTATCAAAAGTAGCAAGCAAAAAAGTTTTCATTATTTATTTCTAATTTCGTGTTATGTTTTTTCATTACCGCCCATGCGGATTCAGGTTGTATTTTATTATGTGTATGTCTTTAAAAACAGCTTATTAAAATTTGTCATAGTTTAACCCTTATTGATTTTTGTCGCTACACACGCGAATTGTGTATGGCGTCTCGCGTCTTAGTGTAAAAGGGCTGCGAAAAATCAAAAATGCGCTGCAGTTTAATGTTACACAATACTAATGCGTTCTTTTTCCGCGTTTTAAATGTAATTTGTGGCCTTAAAAATTAGAAAAGGTTTAAAAATAGCAATGGAGGCAGCTTGTAGAAAGTTTTAATAGCAAAAACAAAAAATTTTTTGTGCAAAAAGAGCGGAAATTTTTTGGAAAAACCCTGAAAAAATATTTACACATATAACCTAAAAAATAAATAAATTAAAAATAATTAATAAAAAATCAAAATTGACAGAAGGCCAAATTAATTAGAAAGAGTATAAAAATATATAAAAACAAAAACAAAAGTTACACGTTTCTGCGCTTCTCTGGATGTGTAAAAGACAAATAAATAAAACAGTTGCGCGTCGTCAGCAGAGGCTGTTCTACTTATTTTACAACTAGAAACAAGCTGAAAATTTTTAATAAAACAATTTTAGTAAAATTTAAAAATTTTTTTTTTAAAAGTAAAGAATGAAAAAGCTAAATATGCATAAAGGATTAAAGTTAATTTTGGCAGCAAGGTTCAAGTTATTGTTTTTTAAGCTTTTGTTTTTAAATTAAGTGATCATGTTTTAGATTTAGCGATGTACTATAAACAATATAACATACACCCCTATTTTAAAACCAACGCAAAAATGGTGTGTTTTTTCCAGGAATAAACGGACCTAGAAGGTCTATTACCGGAGAACCTTTGCCGGATATCCGGCCTCTGACGATGAATTTGTTCAATAAAGAAATCAAATTTCACAAAGAACTGTCGCAAATGTTCGCTCACTGGGGTAATTACGTCATAAATGATGTTGCACACTTCTCTTTTTACAGAGGTTGGTAGAGTTTTTTTTCAAAATTTAATTCACTATAAAAAAAACAATACAGTTTTAGATGGTAAACTAGTGATGTTTTTCTTGTCCAAAATATCATGCTTCAGAGCTCCGAATATTCATTTAAAGCCTAAAAATACAGTTTTACCCCTTAAATGAGTAATGTAAAACTTGTTTAATATTGAAGTTAAAGTTGTCGCGACTGCAGTTTTCGCTCGTGTTTAACCGCTTACAATTGCTTTCTTTCGCTCCAAAATGGACGAATAAACAAATAGGCATCAAAAATCGCATCTGAGCGCAATTTGTTTCGGTGGAAAATCATAACTAACTTCCCACACACGCACATTACAGTATAAATTAAGCGCACGTTTTTTTGCGCAAGCGATACCAACGGCCGATTGACACAACAAATTAAAATGGTTGCATTTTGGCCTGTGCGTTGCGTCGCGTTGCGTCGCGTTGCGTTTCGCGTTGCGAATGTTTATATACGGTAGCAATTATTTAACTTCAAAGGCGAAATACAGCCGTGCTTACGGTTTACAATACTGATTATCTTCTCTAGTTTTAATGTTTTTGTGACTTGTGAAACAATTTAGCAGAATGTTTTACAACATTGTTTCACTTTTGTTTCATTGTTTCACATCAGCTTCTGAAAGAAATTTTAGTTTACAAAAATAATTTGAAATTAAAATGTATGGAATTATTTTTTGCTGGAAAAAGCATAAAATGGAGAGACTCTTTGGAGCCACGGGAAACATCACTAGGGCCAACTATTGACCACTTTCTTTTTGTGTCGCTTAATTTTTATTTATTATTAACTAATTTTTATTTGTCAATTAGTTAAATGTGTTTGGATTATTTTAAATTTCTGTATGCCTAATTAAATGTATAATAATTTTTATGTTACAAACGCAGCACTATTCCTTGTTGTTACGCCGATGCCCAACACCCAGAATGCTTTAACTCTGTGATATCGCCCAGGGATCCGATTTACGAAGGCGCCATCACTTGCATACCGTACACCAGAAGTTCCCCTGCACCCAAACCGGATTGTCAATTAGGTAATTCACTCCAAAACCGTACTCACGAAACCGACGTGGTCACTCCAGCTGGCACGCCCGGCGTATCATGAACAACTTTATGACAAATAGACGTGCGAGTTTTTTTAGTATCTTTAAGCGCAAAAGTCCCACGCATGTATTGTCAAAAAGATGTTCATGACACGCCGGGCGTGCGAACGGCGAGCGTTCCTATAACGGAACAGTTACTAATTATGAGCGCGCGAAACGCGGAATTTTTTATAAATCTCACCACACCACATGCATTCCTAAGCCTAAGCAAAGCCTTAAAAACAACCTAAACTTTAACAAATAGCTGCGCGAAAAAAGTTTAGGTTGTTTTTAAGGCTTTGCTTAGGCTTAGGAATGCATGTGGTGTTGTGCAATTGCGCGCGCGAAAAATTCGCGCGCGCGGAGCGCGCGTTTCGCGCGCTCATAATTAGTAACTTCCCATAACGGCGTTGCCACGACGGTTTCGTGAATAACAATATACATATCCGTAACCAACGGCAGAAAGAATCAAAACCTATATAAATTTTACAGCAAAGTAACTAGTTTTATTTGCAGTGGTTTGTGGATTTATATGCAAACAGATGGTAGTGTATTTTGCACAAAATTTGATGTTTTTTTGTCATATTAGTGACCACTATATAAGTTATTTTAATGACGCAGGCACATTTTATACTAATATTGTGGCATATGGATATAAATAAGTCTGTGCAACGGAAAAAAATCAGCCGTTATATACATACGAAACTACCTAGCATAAAAACCTTTTAGGTCCACGGTCACGCCGATAAAATGAAATTGATTATTAAATAAACAATTTAAAAATTTTCTCAAAAAATAGTGATTATTAAATACGCAATTTTTTACGAAATTTTCTCAAAAAACAGAAATTTAACAACAGTATTAAATCAATATAAAGTATTTTTTTTAATTTTAGACCATTTTGTTTTAAGTTTTTTTTTGTATAGACCTACGTAGCATAACAAAATTTTTGGTCCGCGGTCCCACCGCGAAATCAGCATTTGTTATGAAATAAATAATTTTTACCCAATTTTTTTAGAAACCGGAGATTTAACAACAATATTAAAGCAATTTCAAGTATTTTTGTGGCCTTTTAATCATTATTTAAAGCAATTTTTTTGCGTAATTAAGGTTTTTCATATGTAAATCTTTTGTGTTACTTATTCAAATATATAACAAATATTTGAATGCTTTAATTTAAAGAAGAGTTTTTTTTTTTTTTTTTTTCTTTTCTTTTTGGTCTTTCCAGTTTCAAATATATAACAAATAAATGCATTTAATTTAAGCAGAACTGTATATCGTGATGGGACCGCCGACCCCATTTTTTTATGCTAGGTAGCTCTATAGCCTAGATTTTTTTATAATATGTATATTTGTTGAGTTAACAAAAAAAAACTTTTCTAATGCTTCAATTCAGACGTAGTCGCCAAAATTTTTAAAATAAATATTATCATTATTTACAATCCAAGGTTAAAAATGCTTTTTTATTTCGCGGCGGGACGCCGACCAATTATTTTGTTATGCTAGATAGTTCTATTTATTTATAATTTAGGGTTAGTCAGAGCTTTTTATGACCTTTTATTTTCTCCAGCCATAGTTACTGCCCTGCTTTCTCTAAAGTTTAAGTACTCAGAATTTTATGCCAAAATACCATAACAGAAAAATCGTTTCACTTGAATCAAAGAAGTTTTATAATTTTAGGACCCAGGGAGCAACTAAACGAACAATCTCATTTTCTGGATGGAAGTTTGATATACGGCAATAGCAATGAAAAAGCCAAAGAAATGCGGGAATTCGTTAATGGTAACGTTTGATTTTGGTGAAGTTTCTGTAATTTTTTAATTTTTTTTTGGAATAAAATCAATAAACTAGAAGTTCGACAAATACCTGTATTTTTCTAAACACCTGATTTTTGAATTGTTATTCATAGTTACATTTATAATGCAATTTTGTTAATTTTAAATTTGGAAAAATAAACCATGAATTAATTAAAACAGATTCATCAACGATTTATGAGGAATATTCATGATAAATAAAACAATGTTGGGCAATTTTCTCAGAAAAATGTTTTGTTTTTGAAGTTTAGAAACCACGACGGGTTTCTTCTTCAAAAGAATTTTTTTAACGTAAGTGACTTACGTTAAAAAAACCATTCTTCTAAAGAAGAAGAAACCCGTCGTGATTTCGAAATGTCAAGTAATAAACTATTTTTCTGAGGAAATTGCCCAACATTACAGTTTTATTTAAAACAGATTTATTATAAAATGTTTTACTCTAACGCTTTATTTATTAATTGGCGGCTGTTTGGAGGCTATTTGGCGGCTATTTGGCGGCGCGCATCCAAGACGTCCTTTATAACCGTGAAAATTTTATTAAATATACACTGAGATCGATTATGCAATTTACATAATTATATTGTGTATTGTTTGTACAAAAACGACATGTTCTAAAAATAATATTGCGCTCACTTTTATCCCTTTAACTAAAGACCATTTGCAAAACAATTAGCAATTAACAATTATGTTAATGTGGTGTATTATACTCTGATATAATAGTGGCATGTAGGACAATTTTTGTAAGCAGCTTGCTTGATAAAAATAGACATCTTATAAGAAACAAAATTACCTAGCAGGTTTTGAAGAATTCTAGTTTTGTTTTGCAAGTGTAAGATTTCAGGGCAATTGAAGACCAGTCGACCCACAGTCAACATGGGTAGTCTTCCGCTGATGAAGGAGAGCGAGGATTGTCGCGGCGGGACCTGTTTCGTCGGCGGCTCCGACATGATAAATATGTTCCCCACTATTGCTTCTGTTCATACGCTCTTCGTAAGAGAGCACAACAGACTGGCTTCCAAATTGCAGGTGTAATTTTTATTGCAAAATTGGCGCTTCTTTTTAATCATTGAGACTGAAAAAATTTCAGATGATAATATCTCGCCAACGTTACAATGAAGATTAATTTATACAAAACTTTGTTTTATTACTGTTGTATAAATTTAAGGTTAGCTATACATTAATATAATTTTCGTCTGAATTAATCGCACCGTTAACGACATATGCTCAGCTGAAAATTTTTCCAATATCAATCATTTTTAAACAGATTAGTTCTTGTTCGTAGACAAGACAATAGGCGCGTGTTGAATGTTTCCGCGTTTATATACGCTGAACGTCACTATTAAAAGGTTACCGCTAAGTCTCTATTTAGATAAACAATTAAAATTTAAAATGCAATAATTCTTTTAGTCAACAAAACGACAAATTTAAAGAAACGTTAAATTTGGGTCTTGCTAAGACATATTTCTAAATTATCAAATCTCATCCCTATTTAAAAATCATTCCGTTTGCTATAATCACCTAAATTTTGTTTCCATTGTATATTTTTGACGCCGTGTTTTAAAAATTTACTTTAAAGTTAAGACTTCTACCGAAAAAAATCCAATGAATCAAAATAATTTAACACGCTTGTCTTGACTATTTTAAATATATCAACTTAAACATAAAAATTTGAAAGTTTCTTTAAAAAGGAACATTAAAAATAAAAGTTCCGTTGCGGATAAATAAATTTTTTAAGCAACATTTTAATTTTAAAAATATTAATTAGTTGTAATAGACATACAGAAGAGCAAACCAAGTTATTCGGATTAGAGACAACATTCTTTGTTTTTCTAAATCTTTAGAGCAAGACCAAAATAAAATTTATTGTAGTTTTTATAATCATATGAAAATTCTTTTGGAGAACCTACGATATAAAAGAAAGAAGTATCGTTTTTTAAGAAAGGCTAAATAAATAAAGCAGTTATTACTAGGATATTACTAAATACTAAATAAAAATGTGCGAAATGTGTTTTTTTAGGATTTAAATCCTCATTGGAATGATGAACGCTTGTTTCAAGAATCTCGTAAAATAGTAGCTGCAGCTATACAACATATCACGTACAATGAATGGCTTCCAGTCATGATCGGTAATAATACCAAAAATATAATGATATACCCAACAATGGGAAATACATTGACGAAAAAAATTTAGAGAGCTAATGGGGTAAGATTTTCAGAAATGGGGTAAGATTTTCAGAAAAAATCATCAAAATCGAAGACAAAAAGTTTGACTTTGTACCGCACCTTCAAGCTATTTTAAAAGTGTGTTTTTTTAATTAATCATAATTAGACTATACAATAAGTCTTCCTTTATCAAGAAACATTCATTATTTTGGTTTATTTAGGGGAACACTATGTGAATAAATATGGTTTAAATTTAAAATCTAATGGATACTACTCGGACTACAACGTTAAATTAAACCCTAATGCACTGAATTCCTTTGGAGTGCTGGCTGGATATATATTCTTCTTTCTGTTGGTGCGTATTATCTTTCTATTCAATCGATTAATTTTTTACAGATTTTTTTCGTAGATTTAAGTGAAAGTCTTCTTCTGAGTAAATCGTTAAAATCGTTAGTTTGTTAGTGTGTTAGTTTGTTTGTCTGTGTCAAATTTAGAAATGTCTTGAAAAAATATAGATTTTTGTCAAAACAGCGGCTGAAAACAAAGATATACGATGCCACAGAGTTATGCAAAAAAAAACCACTAGTAATTTAGAGCTGGAACTTTTTTGTGACTGATCCCTTTTAACTGCTAATTACCTCTAAAACATCATTTAAACTGTTTTTAAAACTAACGTTTCATCCACAACAACTCTTCTTCAACTTACGGAAATAGTCACGAAATTAAAAAAATCCAATTCAAAATTATGAGAGGTCACAAAGATCTTTAATGACTTCTAAAGATATCTAAAGATTTTTTTCTAGTCTTACTAATTTTTTCTCAGTGTTTATTAGCCCAAAGTGATGATTTTTTTGGCGTTTTACTCTGAATTTTTATTGGCTGACTTTTGAAAGCCTTTTTTGATACTAAACCATAAAACAACGTTCAAACAAATGTAAATAAAACATTTTAAAAAATATTTGGTTAGGTAGGGATTAACATTGAATGTAGAAAAACCTTTTAAAAATGATAAATAAATAATTATTAATTAAGCTTGATCTGTATTTATTGGTTTCTGATCTAAAAAAAATTTATATTATCTTTATGTTCTTAGCCTAATCAACTTGCTTCACTCAGTCCAGAAGGGGAAGTGATAAGTACTTTGGAATTGGCTGAAGGATTTTTTTCTATTGGAGATCTTTTCCAACCAAACGGTGTTGAATCATATATTAGGTTTGGTCGTTTTTGTATCAGTTATTAATTATATCAAAACACTTATTACAGTAAATGTTTTAAAATTGCACACATTTTTTCCACGCATTTCTTAAGAGCTTAGATCAAATCTTAAATTTTTTTTGTGAAACTGCAATAAAAATGTGACGTATGATTTATTTTAGAAAATCACTTTGTTTCAATAATAATCTCAAAACACTAGCAAATATAAAATATCTGACATTAAAATCATATCCAGCGTAGTGTATAATTAAACTAATCCAATAAGGTTAATTAGTTTAAACAACTGACCAATTTTTTTTAACAATTCTCGGCCGGTAAACTTCTGGAAAAAAATATTTTCGAATATAGAAAAAAAGTACCGCTATACATATACTGTAATTTTCCACCGGTTAGCCAGCTTTTTTTTTGCTTTTCTTTCAAATCCATTTGCAAAAAATTGTGTTGTGGGATTTTACCAGATTAAAATAGTGGTAAAAATGTTTATAATTATCTTCCTTGTTGTTCAGACCTGTGCACTGCCCCCCGGGGGTTTTATTGAGGGGGCAATTCCAAAACCGGGGGCAATTCCAAAACCGGGGGCACGGGGGGCAACTTTTTTGAAACGGGGGGGAGAGCAAGCAGGTGAGAAAGAAAAAAAAAGAAAAAAAGGAGAAAAAAAGAAAAAAAGGAGAAAAAAAGAAAGAAAAAAAGGGAAAAGGAAAAAAAGGGACAATAAAATAAGGTCAAAATAGGTCTAAAATGGCTTAAAATACATTAAAATAGACTAAAACTGCAAAAAATTTGCGATGATGGTGTGACGCCACAAGGTTCCTAAGTTTTGGCTCAAATCCTCACGTGATGTTTGGTTCTAAAAACGTGGACTGTAAATTTGTTGAAATTCCGACGATATATAGTTTTGGTAGATGTAAATAAAGTCCAATTTAAAATTAGTAAAATTTATTTATAAGAAACCACACAGCACGGCGAGTACACAAGCAGTCATAGAAAACGGTCTAAAAATAAATAAAAAAAAACTGCGGTGTTTGGCGGTCGTTGAGAGGGAGCTGAGAGACGGGAGCAAAGCTCAACCGTCATGGAGCAGAACTCAACTCCCTTCTGGTTGGGAACACCAACCATGGGACTCCTTGTCCGTCCCCATCCATCTCGCCAACTACAGCCCTATTTATTTGCATATTTTCGAACTTATTTAAGGGCGCCATCTCTTAATAAACGCTCACCACCTGCACGTCCATAAATCTAGATGACCTTGGTGAAAAGTCACGGACGCTCCTAAAAAAAAGACTATTGCTCAACGGGGACTTTTTGTCCTAACTTAAAACGCAAATATCTTAGTGGAGGCTGATTACATAAAACGCAATACATAACACAACAATACAAAATATTTTACATAAACCAATAATTTATCACTACATCTTTATTACTTACAAAACCAGATAACGATATAAATAAAATAAATATCACTTGAAGTATTCCTAAAAATAAAAAGAATATTATTAATTAAAAATTACAGGGAATTTTACTTTACGTTAAAGTTATATTTTTTTCACCTTCTTCACACCTTCTCCCCCAGCTGAAAATACGGCCTTTGCCATATTTTCACCCTAAACCGGAAAGCAGGGTGTAAGAAAAATTTAAGTTAATGTTTGCAGGGTTTTATTTATTGTCAGCAACTCAGTGCACCAAAAGACACGATAATAATTAGTCTGTGCACTTAAAACGTTCAATATCGAAAATAAATGCGTCCCTAGTACTAGAACTTACAAAGTTTCTATAACAAAACTCTGTAACTATCCCGAGGGACAAACCCTTATAACTGCAAATCTCGAATTTGAAAATGAAAAACCAAACTTGTAACTCATGTTAATAAAAAAAAAATTGACAAAAACCCTTTTTATGTGGCTACCGAGTCAATGGTCAGAGTCCTTAACGATTTTGCCGAATTATTTATTTAGAAACAAGGGGGGACGGGGAGTATTGCTCCAACCGTCTAGAACAAAAACCCACCGTGGTTCATTTCAAAAAATCCACCCAAAACTTTTAAGCACTATAACTAAATTTTCGGTTTCCCCTTTTTTTGGAGCGAAAATCTTTTTTTCTTTTAGACCAAAAATAGGCAAAATATAAATTAACTCAACACAAAGACAATTCAACCTGCCGTCCAGAATCAGAAACCAGAGGCTGGGGGAAGGACCGGAGTACCACTCTGACGGCCGTTCGTGCCCACCTCTTGGATTATCAAAATCCAACCAAAGCAGTCCACTATGGACCTTCCGAATTCTGCGCTGTGCAGTGCTTTGCGCTAGATCGATTTGCATTTTACTTATTGTTTGCTTGCTCCTTACTAGCTTTTTTATCTCGTGTTTTCCTGCTTTTAAGTTTTTTTTTTTCCTCTTGCTTTTGTGTATGTTTCTGCGGTGTGACAAACAACTGAGATTGACCCAAGACAGTGCGCATTTTTATTCCTAATTTTTTTTTTTTCAAGCGACGCATTGCTGACCCCTCTTGGCCAACTCGCGTTAAAATCTACGCCAAAATAACTGATTTTCCCCACTGTTGTCAAAGGTCAATCTTTGACGCAAATTATTTACTTTCCACCATATTTACAATACACAATATCAAACTCACACAGTTGCGTCATGGGTTAGTGAGAACCCTAAAACAATCAAAATTTCTTTAACGAAATTTGTTCACAAAGTCCTGGGGAAAAATACCCTTTAATTGAAATCAAAAATTAGATTACTATGCATTAACCTTATCAGATTAATTTATGTTTCACTAGAACTGATCTCATTTTTCTTTGAAAAGAAACACAACCAATTATTCTCATAATAAATTGGTTTTCAAAAATTAGTAAGCTCCTTCCCAGTGAATCAAAAATATTCCTTTTTTGACCAGTGGTCAAAAATGCTATTTCCAAATAAAAATTTGAGCCTGTTTGACGGATACCCCATCAAACAACCACTCAAAGTGTACGTTAATTTTCAGTTGTACTTTACACTGGTTAATGCAGAATAACACACTCATCAAAACTTTTACGCGTTTTTTTTTCTCACTCTTAAAAGGTTATCTAAAAATTCCAAACAATAATATTTCATTTGGGAGACGCTTTCTTTGCGTTTGGTTCCACTCCCTTTTTAAAGTCTTTAACTTACACTTTTAGATCACCCTTGACACAACTTTGCGCGTTTAATTATATACACAAAAAAATGAAGTCCACAGGTTTTTACCAGAGGTTAGCCTGGACCTCTCATATCATCTTCTCGCAGCTTCTTGAGGATTCCACCAGAGCATCTTCTCGGAAAGCTGGCGGTTGAAACCGTCCGGGGGTTCACACTGGTGAAACCTGCTGAAACCCAGCCACCTGGTCCAATGGGTCTGCGTCAGCTTCCTTCTGGGCTGACCAATCAGTCCCAAGCCTAATCCAAGTGTTCCACATCCGCCTCGGGGTCCACCTTGTCCCTGGTGGCTGCCCCGGTTGCTGGTTCTCTGGTTCCTCCAAAACGCTACTAAAGTTTGGCGCTTGCTGCTTCATGGAGGCTCTACAGCGTCCCACTGACTGTCGGAGTTGGCGCCGCTGTACCGACCTCTTGTACCGGTCTAAATCGCAGGCACCGGCCTCTTGTACCGGTCTAATTAAGTGGCTGGGTGCCAGGCGCCACCGGGGCATATTAAATGCCCAGCGAGCATCGCGCTCGCGCTGAAACGGCCATGCAACGGCCTGGGGACCTCCTGGGATGGTCGTTCCACCTGTGATTTCTGCCTAAAACAGAATTACTCCCATTAAGGACTTGTTTTGAAACTCTTCCCGGTCTTAAATTACTTTTATTCTGAACAACCGTTTTAAAAACGATCTGCCTATTCACACTGTAATTCGTGTTAGGGGTGGGTGGGAGAGGTACCCCCTGTCTGCTGTCTAGTAACAATCTTTTATCATTTTGTCACTTATAAAACTTCGAATTTTTAACAACCAGACCTTGGAGAGGTCAAGGACTAGGTTGTGTGAAGTTTTATTTTTGTCAAAAACATCCAGCAAATTTTTAAACCCAATCCTAACATCTTTTTTTTTGTGAATTTCTTCCCAAACTGATTTTTATCAGTGGTGTTCACGTCATTTTTACTCACAAAATTGGGATTTTGCCCGTGAAAAAGTTTTGGTCTGCAAAAATTAACATAACGACGGTCAAATAATTTAACCTCACTCAAAAACATTGCCCTGAATTTTGTTCAATTTTTAAATAACACAAGGGCTTTCAAAAGCAAGTTAAATTTCAGGTGTGAATCCGCTTTCCTAACTGGGGTCCTCCACTTTAAAACTTTAGAACCCACTGCAGATTCTTTTTACAGGCATTTCAATCATAAAGTGCTTTTTGTTTATCCTGCACCACATATTTTAGGAACAGCGATTTAAGCTTGTGTTTCTTTTGATCTTTACTCAAGTGGCTATCTAATAATTTGAACTTTTTCACAGGGTCAAACTTTGGTAACAGTAACCCTTTCGACGTTTTAGTCGTTCAATATTGTCAAAATTAACATTGTGTCCTTCAAACATACCCCTTAAGAACCTTCTGTTCCGAGGTAACCCCTTCCAACCAACCATTTCCTTATGGATTTTAATGGGCAAACGCGAAGCGTTTACTACCTCAATAATGGCCTTACCATCCCTAACTTAAGCTAGGCATCTTGCCAGGTAAGGACCCGCCTTAACAAAGGATGGGGAAGCGTTAACGGTCAGACAATATGTGTCAGGTATGCTACGCTTATACTCAAAAGCATTCCTTGCTTTGCCCGTACGGTTCCATTCAGGAGGGTCCAAAGTCAAATCCAGACTTTAAGGAAAGGTGGAACGCATATCCAACCTTTCTGTTTCAAAACAAAATTTTCCTCCACAAATCCAAGGTAACCCTACCCAACTCCCGCATAATGTCTGTACCATTTAACCTTTAGATGAAACAAGCATTCTTGGACCTTAACCAGGGTAGTCGCAAAGCAACTCCTAATCCTCAACTTATTCTTTCCCATTTTTGAAAAAACGACGGGGTGAATAACGATGGACACAATTATTTCCATTGACGGAGGTTACCACAAAACTTCTCAAATTTTGTAGCAACATCTCCACTTCTAACGTGCACATCACTCCCATATCAATTAGCACGTGAACGTTGAGGTTTTAACTTTCACAAAAGGGAGTTTTAATTCCAAACGCTGCAAACACGAAGTGTTTGAGGTTTTTAGTTTTAAAAGAACTAGTAGATATTCTTGACTTTAACCTACTTCTTAATTCTAGTTCTAAACGTATTCACACTGGTGAAAAAAAAAATTTTCACCAAAGAGCCTACAAAATCAACCTGACCACCAAATTTTAAAGCCAGACGAAAACATGTTAGCCTTATCGGTTGCAAAACTGTTAATCTTAACTGCCAGCGCAGAAGAACCAAAGCACATTATGATCAAAATGTCCAGGTAAAGTCGCAAAGATAAAGCATATGGGACATTCTTACCAGTGTAGAAGTCTTTCGTCTGCTTGGCCGACGTTGACAACTGGAGCGGCGCCCTTCTCAGCTTCCAGAAACCACTGCTGTGGTTCGCCTGGGCGTTCCGCTGCGGCTTTCCTTCCGCCGATTCACGCGGCACAGCTGAAAACATGACCAAAATTAATATCAGTATCCCCATACAAAATTTGCACCGACTGTTGTTTTACAGTCGTTTTTGAGACACTATTTTGGTTACTTAAAACCTGATTGGGCTTTCAAAAAAAAAAAAAAAAAAAAAAAATCAAGCTCTTGAGCTTTTTACTTTTTTTTTTGACATGGTCACGATTACCGGCTCAATTAACTCAGGAAAGAGCTGAGGAGGGGTGACAGTAGGGGTAACGCTTTCCCTAATATCTAAACCTTCTTGGTTTATTTCTGCCCAGAGTTCGTTTTTAATACTCTTCCTCGATTCTTGTTCAAAATCTTGCTTAAGTTCAGCTTTCAACTTCTTATAAGCTCCTCCTCCCAAAACAAAAATATACTCCTGATTTTTAAGGAGTTTGTCGAATTCGTCAGTCTGACCCCCAGTTATTTTGACTGCGGAAATATTATTTCCAGAAATAGGGGGTTTTGCCTGCTGTTCCCCAGCTAAACTCGATTTAGACCCTTCTTTCAAATTAATTTTAGGGGTTTCCTGGAGCCTGTTCCCAACAAGCGGGAACATTCCCAAATTTTAGAGATATTTTTAGGGGGAATCCATGGTCAAATTTTACCCAAATACACAAAAATACAAAAACAATGTATTTAAAAACTGGATAACCAAAAGAAAACTGACCGTTCACAAAATCCGACTGGGGAGATCCTCTGATCCCATTCACCAGTCCGCTGATTGTGGCTTTTCACAGCCCAATCCGCTTGGCACCAAGGGTTCAAAGCTAAAACAGGCAAAAAATAAGTATTTCGTTTCACCCAAAAATGCTAATACAATATCAGTAATTTACAAAAATTACAAGATATATCAATTTACTTTACAAAAACGTAAAGAAACAGAAAGAACTATTTAAGAAATCATTCAAAAATATTCCCACTCACCGTTAGGATCTTGGAGCTGGACGAACCCTCCATCTCCTCACCAGACGGGTTAGGCGGTGCCCGAGGGTCCACACTAAAACAACAAAAAAAAATTAGCACTTTGTTCACGAAATACTTTCAGACCGCAGCTACAGAAATATAGCTAGAATTATTAATAGCTTTACTTTACAAAAATGCAAAGAAAAGAAAGTCAAAATTTATGTGAAAATAATCAATATTTCCACTTACCAAAAATCTCCTCACGCAGGTGGGGTTTCTGGCGACCGCTGAGCTTCAAAATGGGCAAGATCAATCTAAAGCAAAACGGTTTTATAAGTTTCCATTCATGAAACTTTTTGGCAAATCAAACATAATCATAAAATTTTACTTAAAAAAAAATTTTATTAAATTCAAAAGCAAAGTGAAAATTCTAAAAATTTCCACTTACCGCCAATCGGACTAAGCTGGGTTTAGTTGAGGTCTCCATCGTCCAGGTGTGAACATACTTCGCAAGCCGGGTCCACCGCTGACTGCACATGCACTCTAAAAAGAAAAATACTATTAAGTAATTTTCCTAAGTTTAATAGTTGTGCAACTACTAAACCCTTCCCAATTTTATTACAAAAATTGAAAAATTAAAAATTTAGAAACGATAAATTTTACACAGAAATGTGAAAAACGTACCCCAAAGCGCGCGTCCGACATCCTGTGTCGTCCCTTCATGGTCCGGCTCAACCACGGTCGCACAAAAGGCTCCTGGTGGGGGTCTCTTCCCGACCCTGGACTCATGAAGGCGAGTCCTAGCCTAATCTAAACAAATTAATCCACAAATTTGATAAGTTGTCACGCGTCCGCGACAAAATACCAAATTTAATTAATTCACAAGGCATGGCACAATCGCGCTACCACTCACACTTGCAAAATCACCACTCCAAAAAAAATTTTAGGTGGGAAGAGGCTTCCAAAAAAAACTTTTTGAAAAATTGGTTTTGAGAAGCCCAAAGGTCCTACACAAGGACGCTTACAGTCGAGACGACCTTTAGGATTCCAAAATCCTAAAAACGATCCGGAGACCTTTGGACAAACCGATTCGATCCTAAGACCTGTGGATTTTAGCTGATCCACCGACCATTAAGGCCTTAATCACAAATCGATCCGAAGACCTGCGGCTTTAACTGGCCGTACTCGATCGCAAGCGACCTGGGGTCAAAAAGGTGACCCTCGCACACAAAGCTTAGAAAGCCGTGGATCACACACAAATGGCTCGAATCCGATCTAAAGTTTGAAAAACTCCAGAGTCGGACCAAAAAATATGTATGTGACGCCACAAGGTTCCTAAGTTTTGGCTCAAATCCTCACGTGATGTTTGGTTCTAAAAACGTGGACTGTAAATTTGTTGAAATTCCGACGATATATAGTTTTGGTAGATGTAAATAAAGTCCAATTTAAAATTAGTAAAATTTATTTATAAGAAACCACACAGCACGGCGAGTACACAAGCAGTCATAGAAAACGGTCTAAAAATAAATAAAAAAAACTGCGGTGTTTGGCGGTCGTTGAGAGGGAGCTGAGAGACGGGAGCAAAGCTCAACCGTCATGGAGCAGAACTCAACTCCCTTCTGGTTGGGAACACCAACCATGGGACTCCTTGTCCGTCCCCATCCATCTCGCCAACTACAGCCCTATTTATTTGCATATTTTCGAACTTATTTAATGGCGCCATCTCTTAATAAACGCTCACCACCTGCACGTCCATAAATCTAGATGACCTTGGTGAAAAGTCACGGACGCTCCTAAAAAAAAGACTATTGCTCAACGGGGACTTTTTGTCCTAACTTAAAACGCAAATATCTTAGTGGAGGCTGATTACATAAAACGCAATACATAACACAACAATACAAAATATTTTACATAAACCAATAATTTATCACTACATCTTTATTACTTACAAAACCAGATAACGATATAAATAAATAAATAAAATAAATATCACTTGAAGTATTCCTAAAAATAAAAAGAATATTATTAATTAAAAATTACAGGGAATTTTACTTTACGTTAAAGTTATATTTTTTTCACCTTCTTCACAATGGCGTCATCATAGGTCAAAAATGGCGTCATAATTTTTGGGTACTTTTTCATTTTTTGGCGGGGGGAGGAATAAAACGGGGGGCAGGAGGGATATCCTCCAATAAAGCGGGGGGGCATTTCCAGAGCGTGCACAGGTCTGGTTGTTGATTGTCATTACTAAATACATATATAATTTTTTTGTTTTCATTTTCTGAGGAAAACAATGACTTTTTTTATTAAAAAGTTTTTATTATTTTGAAAGCATAATATACAAAAACAAAACAAATAAAACAGACTATAAAACATATCAGAAAAACAAAACAAAAACATGTAAACACAAAAAACACATTATTTTGCAACTTGAATTTTTTATTTTGTTTTATTATGAAGAAGCCTATATTCAGGGGAATAATTAATTTATAATAGTTATCTTTCATTTATTTAAGATATAAAAACATGTGGTTTATAAGTATAACCAATTTTTCCATTTATTATATTTTTTTCTAATCTTGTATCTGTTTCCATTAAATATTTATATATGCTCAATTTTCCTTTTATGTAATTCTGAATTACTTTAAATAATGGAATTTGATTATTTAATTTTGTTATGTATATAAAATATTTTGTCCACAAGCTAAATTCTTGTCATTTTCTTTCTGTCAAATTATTTGTACTTTCCATCATTAGCAATGTTTCATTCAACTGTAAATTTAGTGTTGTTTTTTCTTTTTCTTCAAAAATATTATAACGGAATACCAGAAAAGTTTCCGTGCTGGGGCATTGATAAAAAAGTGCTCTAAGGTATCATTACTCTTTAGGTTACACCGTTTACAAAGAGGAATATCACTTTTTTTATAAGCGCATAACCATTTTTGCGTAGCAATAATTCCGTGACAAATTCGAAATTGAAACACTCTTAATTTAGTTTCGTCTGTTATTTTTTTTACTAATCTAAATTTTTTCTCCCAAACTTTGGGGTGTTTCTTTTCAATTATTTTGTCCCATTTTTCAATTGCCTTTGGCTCCAAAATCATTTGTCCTTTAATAAATAGTTTTCAAATTGAGTCATAAGTTTTAAAGTTCACGTTTTTATTATCATTGTAGTTTTCGCATATCCCTGTTTTTAATTTTAGTTTCCAGTGTTTAGGAAGAGCTGCTTTAATTTGATTCACACTTATGATGTTCATATATTTTAATCCATATTTCTTGTTTAGTTTCTCTATTGTGTACCGATTTCGCTTCTCATTTATGTTTTTGATTTTATCACAATTCTTTTCTTTAAGTTCTTTAAAAAAAGCACTTTTCCCCCAATTAAAATATTTTAATATAGAAAATAGGAAAACAATGACGCAGACCTGTGTACGGTCTGGAAATGCACCCCTCCGCTTTATTGGAGGATTTGCCCCCCCTCCCCCCACCTGTTTTATTGCTCCCCCGCGCAAAAAATGAATAAGTACCCAAAAATTATAACGCCATTTTTGACCTATAATGACGCCATCATCGCAAATTTTTTGCAGTTTTTAGCCTTTTTCAATGTATTTTAAGCCATTTTAGATCTATTTTTACATTATTTTCGCTTTTTTTGTCCTTTTTCCCTTTTCCCTTCTTTTTTTCTTTTTTTTCATCCTTTTTTTCTCTTTTTTTTCTTTCTCCTCTGCTTGCCCCCCGTTTTATTGCCCCCCGTTTAAAAAAAGTTTCCCCCCGTGCCTCTCCTGTTTTGGAATTGCCCCCCCCAATAAAACACCGGGGGGGGGCAGTGCACAGGTCTGAATGACGAGTATGAAAGATTTATTTTTAATTAAGGTTTTTACTGCGAAGCAACATGAAAAATTTTGAACCAAGCTTAGTGGATCAGTTACTTGGAAAAGGCGGGATATCACTTGATGTTGCAACAATTATGACTCAAATTGGTAGGGATCATGGGTTGCCAGGATACACAACTTTTAGGTAAAAAGTCCAAATATGTTGTATATAAATATGCAACTAAGTTTTTACTAACGTAATGTAAAGTACATAAAGTCGTACTTATGAAGGTAAAGTAGTTATAAATTATAAGCAAACTAAACTTGTCTGACCTTAAGGATGTGCAGTATTGAATCAAATATTTAATAGCAAACTAATTAAAGATATAGAACAAAAGCTGTTAAATACTAAAGATTAAATAAGTTTATTTCAACAATTTTTTATCAAATTAGTCATTTTTTTTACAGAAATGACTAATTTTAAAAGTCTAACTTGACTAGTTTTCGTATATTTTTCAGAAGGCGGAATTTAAACAAATCGCATTCCAATTCAATTTTTTAACGTAATAGCTGCATTTTTCCACACATTTTTTACTAGGTCAGCCAGATTTAATTTGTTCATAAACTAAACATTGTATTATTTTCGTAAATGAAATCTGTAAAATGATTTTGTAATTTTTTCTGTTATACAGGGAAAGTTGCAAATTGGGACGGCCAGAAACTTTCGATGATCTGCGAGAATTGGTAAAAGACCCCAATATAGTGTACTACCTGGAAGACACATACAGGTATAATGTTTTAATAAGTAACAATCAGACCTGTGCACTGCCCCCCCCCCCCTCCCCGGGTTTACACGGGGGAGGGGGCAATTCCAAAACGGAGGGGCACGGGGGGCAACTTTTTTGAAACGGGGGGGGCAAAAAAAAGGGGGGCAAGCAGGGGGAAAGAATAAAAAAGAGAAAAAAAGAAGGGAAAAGAGAAAAAAGGGACAAAAAAGCGAAAATAAGGTAAAAATAGGTCTAAAATGGCTTAAAATACATTGAAATAGGCTAAAAACTGCAAAAAATTGCGATGATTGCGTCATCATAGGTCAAAAGTGGTGTCATAATTTTAAAGTACTTTTTCACTTTTTGGCGGGAGGGGGGGCAATAAAACGGGGAGGGGGGCCAATCCTCCAATAAAACGGGGGGGCATTTCCAGACCGTGCACAGGTCTGAACAATTATGAAAATAGTTATGGCGAAAAGTATGCACAAAAACAAATTGGTTTCCCGCCAGCTACTCATAAAACTAATGCTCAGATCAAAAACATAGTCAATTTCTAATGAAACTGCAATGGATGCGAAGCGAACGACTCTTGGCAATTGTTTTGAACGTACTTTGAAAAATTTTATGGGAATTCTGAATTTTATAATTATATATTTATGTAAATATTTAGCTAATTAGCAAAATACAACACGAAATCAAAAATTTTGATAAAAAACTGAAAATCCAAATCATTGTAAAGCTTAGCTTTATGGAGTTTCGAAGATCAGCCCTATTTTTGTGCTAATTTTGTAAATAATCAAAAAGTAAATTGTTCGTTCCATTTCAAAAAAATTTTGTGACATAATTTTTTTTAAACTTATTTAAAAAATTCTAGCTTATATAAACATTAAACCGCTCATTTAAAAGGCGTAGGTCTGGAGCTTCGAAGCTCCAAAGCTTCGGAGCATTATATGGAATGGTAATAACAGCTTTTAATCAGAGTTTCTGGTTAACTAATTTTGATCAATTTAACTAGACGCTTCACTTGAATACTATATTAGAAATAAAGCACTAATGCGCTTGAGTAAAAATTAAACTAAAATCAACATAAATCCTAACTATGTCAAGGTGTAAACTGTGAAATTGAGTGCGATCACCAAACTGTAAAACGTTAAAACATAAAGGAAACTATAATTTATATAAAATAATCTGCAATGAAGAAAAATTCTAAAATATGCATATTTCACCACAGTCGTCGAGGTTTTTTGTCTAGATAAAGCATACAGCATACAGCTTAAATAAATATTTTACTTTAAATATAATTGTAAATGAATAGGGTTAACCGACGTAATTTCCAAAAAACTTAAAATCTGTTCCATAATCTGTTTCAAATATAATGATATATCATAGTATGTATATTTTCAGCACAGTCCACGATGTGGATGTTGGAATTATGGCCTTTTCTGAAAAACCACTAAGAGGAGCCTTAGTCGGTCCGACTTTGGGTTGTATTTTTGGAAACCAGTTTGAAATAGTAAGTATTACTTTATTACATGTGATTACAGAATTAAAAAGATTATAAAAATTGATAATGTTATATTTATAACGTAAAAATATTCTAAAGCTTTTTTCTAAAACAACAGTTTAAAAAAACTAAGTTGTTTATTGCAGGCAATAGTCTAAAATTTGGTTTTGCCAGATTTTTAAAATTAACCAATTAAATATTGTACTCTGTGGTTTTATTCAAAATTACCAAACCGGATATAACTCTTAAGGCTGGTTCATACTTATGACCAAACGTCCTTTGGACAAAGTCCAAAGGACAAATACACCGTAAAAACGTCCTTTGGACAAAATCCAAAGGACAACGTGTTCATACTTTTTGTCCTTTGGACTTTTTTTTTTGAATTTTGTCCTTTGGACAAAGTCCAAAGGACAAATTCTAAGTAGCGTTTATACTTCGTCCAAAGGAAAAAGTCCAAAAATGTTTTGGCTTGTCCAAAGGACGTTTTGGCTTTTCTAAAATTGTCCTTTGAACAAAGTCCAAAGGACGTTTTGTCATAAGTATGAACCAATCTTTATACTTCAATGTATTGGCTGAAAGCTTAAAAAAATTTTGCTCCGCTCTGATTTTTTGTGAATCTTTAATTTAATTTAAACGCGTTAGGTTTTTTTTAATTTTTTTTTTCGCTCGTGAAGTTTCGCCGCGTATTATCTTGAAAAACTTGTGTACATTTGTGTAAAACTTTGTAGTTTATTTGATATTTATTAAGCGCTTTTTTCCACTTTTAATCTAGGATTTGCTAACCTTACAAATTTATAAAGCCATTGTTGCAATCATTGAATTCTTAAAATTATGTGTATTTTCTTTTTTCCAATTTAAAAATAAGTTTATATTTTCTATCTTTTTAGTAGAAAACCAACCGCCAATTACTCGAGTATAATCTTCATTAGTACGGCAGAATGAGTCACAATGTCTATAAAATATCTGTTATAATCCAACTCAATTTGAAATTCAAATAGGATGTCACCTGTAGTCGCAGTCACCTGTATTTTAAAACGACTGTGACTCATTGACTTTTGTGCTTTAAGTTCCTGGGAGGAAAAGTACCACTAACATGTCTTCGAAAAATTTATTTTATGGTTTTCGAGCTCCTTTTTTCCCTTCAGTTGAGGAGTTACAGAATAATTTTCCCGAGCCTCTAAGCCCAGATATTCCTCAATTAAAAAACTTTAGAGGAGGAGTTATATTACACAGTGGCCAATACTTAATAAAAATCAAGTATCTAAAACATCGTCTATTAATTCCAGCTGCCCTGTTAGCAAAACAGCAGTTTCGTTGTGAGAAAGTAATGATAAATCTTTATCAAGCTCGTTGCCTGTAAATGCACAGAATTAGAATACTGGTATGTGGTATCCCAGTCGCTGTGTCGTTAGGTTTTCTTAAACTTAACACACCCCCCCCCCCAAAAAAAAAAAAAAATATAATAAAGACGAATTATTCCAAGTTCCTCAATTGATTAATAACGATGATCATATTTTCAGCTTCGTCAAGGAGATCGGCACTGGTATGAAAATTTTTTCGCGAAAACATCGTTTACTGAAGGTAAATTTTTCAACGTTACCAAATCCATAAAATAGTTTGTGTACTGAAAATGGTCACGTGCACAGCTAAAGCTATCTACTATTTATTAAAAAACTTTATTAATTTAAAAATTATTTTTAAGTTTTGTAAAATTGGATCATTACAAATCTTTTTTCTATAAATTCCCCAGTGTCACTGCAGTGTTGTTTGGGAAAAGGAATGTTAGTCTCCGATGGTTTTTCCAAAAATGAGTTTTTTTTGTGTGTGTTATTATTTTGTTGTCTAAAAAGCATTTTATTCTTCCACTGCGATTAACTATATTCTATTCATGATGTGTTTTTTTTGTGTAAAATATTTTTACTAATTTTTTTAGATCAGTTGGGACAAATTAGAAAAATAATCTTAGCTAGAATTATTTGCGATAATACAGATAGCCTGGGAAAAATTCAACGCTACGTTTTTAAAACGCCTGATAATTTCGAGTAAATTTAATTGTTAATTAAAAACTAAAACTAATGGGTTCTAACAATCTCTTAATTTTGTTAAAACTATAACAGTATATATATATATATATATATATATATTATTACCTATCTACAGAAAATATGAGAGGTATTTTGTGTTATATGCCTCCAAAACTCGGCCAATATAAATTTAGAATTAGGAAGTTTTAGAATTACATTTTGCCAATTAAAGTTACTCATGGATTTTTAAAAAGGAAATCTTTTAAGATCTTAAAAATTTAATCCAATGTACGACCTATTTTTAAGTCTTTTTTTTTCGATTATTAGCCTTTGACCGAAATGCATATCACTAATTAAAAAAATTGCCTTTGTCAAGTTATAAGGGTTTATAAGATTTACGAAAAATACAATATATTGTCCGTTATAAATCAATTCGTATAAGTTTTAAACAATTATCTAATAACAAATTCTGGGTTACGGTGGCCCACTATTAATAAAATTCTTCGTAAAATAAATTATTATTTTACTCAATTTTCTTAAAACTGAAACACTAACAACAACAGTGAAACAATGTAAAGCAGTTCCGTAACTTATAGACATTTTTAGTGTTTCTCTATGTAAAATTTTCGGGCTAAGAAAAACAAGGTCACAGGGTTTTTGCAGCTCTAATTGTAGGGAATTAAAAACCGTCAGAAAATTTTTAAAGCTTGAAGCCACGAAAATGAAAACTTATATGGTCGAAATTAAAATAAAAATGATTTGGGTTTATGTTTAGTCTAAGTCATATATTTAACGATTACAAACTTTCGGCTCCAAGCTCCACAATTAGGCTCAATATTCCTTATCTTTGGCTTCAAGTTCTTTGATTTCCAAAAAAAGCATTGGGGTATAACTGAAATTCTTGTACCAGTTCTATTATTATTATTACATTAAATTAAAAAAGACTGTTTAGTAGTTTTGTTGGGCGATTTTTGTTTCGCATCGGAAACCCGAATCCTCAAGTTTTTAACTACCTTCGTTCTAAAAAAGTCATAATTCTCTTATAACTACGTTAATATGCCATTGTCTAGTGCTATTGTCAAACAACTGCTTATCATGGTGTCTTAGCAAATATATTTTGAATTATTTTAAGCGAATTTATTATAATTGAAATAATGAAACGACCATTGCGGAATCTGTTTTTTCAACATAATTATTGTTTTATTCAAAAGTCTATTGGTGGTTAGATTTTAACTAAAAGATCACCTGGCCAAAAATTTATCTCTAATTTTTTTTAAGAAACTGTCTGATTGATTGTAACAGTAATGGAATTGAAACACTGGATTTATTACCATGGAAGACGGTAAATTTTAACGTTTTCAACAAGTAGCTTATCATTATTGTTATTAAATTAAAATTTGTATAAAAATTTTATAAAAAACTTAGATTTAGCAAATAATAATGTAGCATTATCAGCCAAATATTATGTATTTTTTTAAATTGTCTTTACGCAAAAAAATAAAAAGCTTCACAAAAAAATGGTCACAAAACTAAAAAAGTTGTATACTTTCTGAACTGAAAAAAAATTTTTTTTGAACTAAAAAAGCAATTACGACATATTGATAAATAAAAGAGATACAATTATAAAAATGTGTTTTTGACACACTAAAGTGTGCCGGAAATTACGGATTACCCTACGCTGTCGATATTGTGCATCCCAAAAAAGCGGGTAGGGGTTCTAGGCAGAAGCACATTATTAATATATTTATTAATGTAAAATTAACAATTATTTAAAGCAATAAAAATATCAAAGGTTTCAGCTGAACCGTACCTTCAGAAACCCATCACGGAAGAAACTCTAATGAAAGCCGTTAATTTGGCCACGAAACAAACGGAACAGCTAAGAGAACAGGAAGAATTAAGAGGTTTTGTTCAGTTTGGTTCACTTTTTAATTTGTATTCCTGAAACTAAGTTCAACTAGTCTGATTTTCACGTTTTGCTATTATTTATAATTTGTGATTATTTGTTAGGTAGTGTAATTTAATCTATTTTTATAAATTATCAAATTGATAATTTTTTTTCCAAATATTGTTTTTTGTGTCGATACACCTAATTAAAAATTTTTAGAGCTGCATTTTGAGTTATCCGTGACGTAAAGCAGCAGCATCCCTAGCAGTTGGTGGATTACTTAGGCGACCCAAGAAACTTTAGACATATCCTTTGTTTTTCCTTCTACTCACTATCAAGTCACACAAATCGTGATCTAGAGGGTAAGATCTACAAGTGCTCAGTCATTAAAAACCCTGACTCCATGTAAATTTTTAAAGAAAACTAATTTTTTTTTACTCTCTTTTTAATTTTTGTTAATATAAAAACTTTCGTGTTTATCCCTTGAATTTCACATTCAAGTTAAGATCAGCAGGTTGGTTTGTGAAAGTGCGTTCGCACTTAACTGTACACTTTTCTTAATTTTTTTAGTTGAAAAACCGCGTAGAATAAATACTGCACGAACTATTTTATTGTATTTATTTATATTTATTTGTACTATAATGTAATCTAAACTGTATGGAAATTATTTATTTGCTAATGAATTGTAAGTATTGTCCTTGTAGGGAAGGAGTGGCCGCTTTTATAGCATTTCAAGTAATATTTGATCACAGAACTTTACAACGCGTATTGCCAGACAATGTAGATATAAACATGATACTTAATATGTAGTTTTGTGTTAATTTTATAGTATAATATGGACACTTTTTTTCCTATGTGCATCGCATATTACCTTACGGTTACTGTACCTATTGTAATATAACCTGACACAAAATGCTACAGGAGAAAGTTGATAATAAATATTTTGCTTTTTAAAAGCTGGTTATCATCTTGCACTTTGAAAAACTAACAATTACCTATTGATGTTTTAAACTACTAAAATAAATTTTAAAAATTAAGAATCTCTAGATTTATTTATGTGCTTAGATAGCTATAATCCATTTCTGTTAAATTTATAGCAAATAATTTTTTAGAGAATCTCATAGACCAATTGTCGCATTGTTTACCACAGGCCTTACCGTGGATACACGGCTCTGAAAACGCCGAATGGCTGGTGCAACAGTTTATTTTTCCGCTATGCCACCACAAACAGAGCTTTTCGACGTCTTCTTCCACCAGCATATGATGGTAGGCCCGTGTAAACAATGCGACAATTGGTCTATAATTCTCTAAAAAATTATTTCTATAAATTTAACAAAATGGATTATAGCTATCTAAGCACATGAATAAATCTAGAGATTCTAATTTTTAAAATTTCTTTTTAGTATTTAAAACACCAATAGGTAATTGTATTTTTCAAAGTGCAAGATGATAACCAGCTTTAAAAAGCAAAATATTTATTATAAACTTTCTCCTGTAGAATTTGTGTCAGTATATTACAATAGTACGAACCGTAGTAATATGCGATGCACATCAAAAAAAGTGTCCATATTCTATATAAAATTAACACAAAAGTACATACTGAGTACCATGTTTATATCTACATCTGGAATACGCGTGAGAGTTCTCTGACAAATATACTTGGAATGCTTCTGAGAGCGGCCACTCCTTCCCTACAAGGACAATACTTACAATTCACACAAATAAATAATTTCCATACGTTTCGTTTAATTACGTACAAATAAATCTAAATAAATACATAAATAGTACGTGCAGTATTTTTCTGCGTGTTCAACTAAAAAAATTAAGAAAAGTGTACAGTTAAGTGCGAACGCACTTTCCAGACCTCACACTTACTTACTTTAATGTGAAATTCAAGATAGACACAAAGTTTTTATATTAACAAAAATTAAAAGAGTAAAAAAATTAGTTTTCTTAAATTGCATGAGTCAGGTTTTTAATGACTGACACTTGAGACTTACCCTTTATCACGATTTGTGTACTTGGTAGTAGAAAGGAAACAAAGGATATGTCTAAACTTTCTTGGCGCTCGAAGTAATCCACCAACTGCTAGACGCCGCCGCTTTGCGTCACGATAACTCGAAATGCAGCTCTAAAAATTTTTAATTAGGTGTATCGACACAAAAAACAATATTTAAAAAATTATCAATTTATAATTTATAAATGAATAAATTGCACTCCTAACAAAATAATCACAAATTAATAATAGTTAAACGTGAAAATCAAAACTGAGAACTTAGTTTCAGAATACAAATTAAAAAGTGAACCAAACTGAACAAAACCTCTTAATTCTTCCTGTTCTCTTAGCTGTTCCGCTTGTTTTGCCAAATTAACGGCTTTCATTAGAGTTTCTTCCGTATGAAACTGAAGGTACGTTCACTAAACCTTTATATTTTTATTCTTTAAATAATTGTTAATTTTAATTAAATAAATATATAATAATGTCTTCTGCCTAAACCCCTGCCCTTTTTTCATGCACAATATCGACAGCGTAGTAATTTAATTTCCCACACTTTAATTTCAAAAACGCATTTTTATAATTGTATCTCTTTTATTCTACCAATATGTCGTAATTGCTCTATTTTTTAGTTCAAAAAAAATTTTTTTTCAGTTTCAGAAAGTATACAACTTTTTTAGTTTTGTGACCATTTTTTCTATGCTGGAGCTTTTTATCTTTTTGCGTAAAGACAATTTAAAAAAATACATAATATTTGGCTGATAATGCTACATTATTATTTGCTAAATCTAAGTTTTTATAAAATTTTTATACAAATTTTAAATTAATAACAATAATGATAAGCTACTTGTTGAAAACGTTAAAATTTACCGTCTCTCCATGGTAATAAATCCAGTGTTTCAATTCCATTACTGTTACAATCAATCAGACAGTTTCTTAAAAAAAATTAGAGATAAATTTTTGGCCAGGTGATCTTTTAGTTAAAATCTAACCACCAATAGACTTTTGAATAAAACAATAATTATGTTGAAAAAACAGATTCCGCAATGGTCGTTTCATTATTTCAATTATAATAAATTCGCTTAAAATAATTCAAAATATATTTGCTAAGACACCATGATAAGCAGTTGTTTGACAATAGCACTAGACAATGGCATATTAACGTAGTTATAAGAGAATTATGACTTTTTTAGAACGAAGGTAGTTAAAAACTTGAGGATTCGGGTTTCCGATGCGAAACAAAAATCGCCCAACAAAACTACTAAACAGTCTTTTTTAATTTAATGTAATAATAATAATAGAACTGGTACAAGAATTTCAGTTATACCCCAATGCTTTTTTTGGAAATCAAAGAACTTAAAGCCGAAGATAAGGAATATTGAGCCTAATTGTGGAGCTTGGAGCCGAAAGTTTGTAATCGTTAAATATATGACTTAGACTAAACATAAACCCAAATCATTTTTATTTTAATTTCGACCATATAAGTTTTCATTTTCGTGGCTTCAAGCTTTAAAAATTTTCTGACGGTTTTTAATTCCCTACAATTAGAGCTGCAAAAACCCTGTGACCTTGTTTTTCTTAGCCCGAAAATTTTACATAGAGAAACACTAAAAATGTCTATAAGTTACGGAACTGCTTTACATTGTTTCACTGTTGTTGTTAGTGTTTCAGTTTTAAGAAAATTGAGTAAAAATAATTTATTTTACGAAGAATTTTACTTCATGGTGGGCCACCGTAACCCAGAATTTGTTATTAGATAATTGTTTAAAACTTATACGAATTGATTTATAACGGACAATATATTGTATTTTTCGTAAATCTTATAAACCCTTATAACTTGACAAAGGCAATTTTTTTAATTAGTGATATGCATTTCGGTCAAAGGCTAATAATCGAAAAAAAAAGACTTAAAAATAGGTCGTACATTGGATTAAATTTTTAAGATCTTAAAAGATTTCCTTTTTAAAAATCCATGAGTAACTTTAATTGGCAAAATGTAATTCTAAAACTTCCTAATTCTAAATTTATATTGGCCGAGTTTTGGAGGCATATAACACAAAATACCTTCTCATATTTTCTGTAGATAGTAATAATATATATATATATATATATATATACTGTTATAGTTTTAACAAAATTAAGAGAATTGTTAGAACCCATTAGTTTTAGTTTTTAATTAACAATTAAATTTACTCGAAATTATCAGGCGTTTTAAAAACGTAGCGTTGAATTTTTCCCAGGCTATCTGTATTATCGCAATAATTCTAGCTAAGATTATTTTTCTAATTTGTCCCAACTGATCTAAAAAAATTAGTAAAAAATATTTTACACAAAAAAAACACATCATGAAATAGAATATAGTTAATCGCAGTGGAAGAATAAAATGCTTTTTAGACAACAAAATAATAACACACACAAAAAAAACTCATTTTTGGAAAAACCATCGGAGACTAACATTCCTTTTCCCAAACAACACTGCAGTGACACTGGGGAATTTATAGAAAAAGATTTGTAATGATCCAATTTTACAAAACTTAAAAATAATGTTTAAATTAATAAACTTTTTTAATAAATAGTAGATAGATTTAGCTGTGCACGTGACCATTTTCAGTACACAAACTATTTTATGGATTTGGTAACGTTGAAAAATTTACCTTCAGTAAACGATGTTTTCGCGAAAAAATTTTCATACCAGTGCCGATCTCCTTGACGAAGCTGAAAATATGATCATCGTTATTAATCCATTTAGGACCTTGGTATAATTCGTCTTTCTTAAAATTTTTTTTTTCTGGGGGGGGGGGTGTGTTAAGTTTAAGAAAACCTAACGACACAGCGACTGGGATACCACATACGAGTATTCTAATTCTGTGCATTTACAGGCAACGAGCTTGATAAAGATTTATCATTACTTTCTCACAACCAAAAAAAACTGCTGTTTCGCCAACAGGGCAGCTGGAATTAATAGACTATGTTTTAGATACTTGATTTTTATTAAGTATTGGCCACTGTGTAATATAACTCCTCCTCTAAAGTTTTTTAATTGAGGAATATCTGGGTTATAGGTTGTAATTATCTGTAACTCCTCAACTGAAGGGAAAAAAAGGAGCTCGAAAACCATAAAATAAATTTTTCGAAGACATGTTAGTGGTACTTTTCCTCCCCCAGGAACTTAAAGCACAAAAGTCAATGAGTCACAGTCGTTTTAAAATAGGTGACTGCGACTACAGGTGACATCCTATTTGAATTTCAAATTGAGTTGGATTATAACAGATATTTTATAGACATTGACTCATCTGGCCGTATGACGAAGATTATACTTGAGTAATTGGCGGTTGGTTTTCTACTAAAAAGATAGAAAATATAAACTTATTTTTAAATTGGAAAAAAGAAAATACACATAATTTTAAGAATTCAATGATTGCAACAATGGCTTTATAAATTCGGGAGAACTAAATCTGAGATTAAAAGTGGAAAAAGCGCTTAATAAATATCAAATAAACTACAAAGTTTTACACAAATGTACACAAGTTTTTCAAGATAATAGGGTGCAAAACTTCACGAGCGAAAAAAAAAATTAAAAAAAAACCTAACGCGTTTAAATTAAATTAAAGATTCACAAAAAATCAGAGCGGAGCAAAATTTTTTTTAAGCTTTCAGCCAATACATTTAAGTATAAGATTGGTTCATACTCACCACAAAACGTCCTTTGGACTTTGTTCAGAGGAACAATTCTAGAAAAGCCAAAACGTCCTTCTGGATAAGTAGCTCAAAACATTTTTGGACTTTTTCCTTTGGACAAGTGAGTATAAACGCTACTTAGAATTTGTCCTTTGGACTTTGTCCAAAGGACAAAATTCAAAAAAAAAAAGTCCAAAGGACAAAAAAGTATGAACACGTTGTCCTTTGGATTTTGTCCAAGCTCCCGGTGTATTTGTCCTTTGGACTTTGTCCAAAGGACGTTTTGTCATTAGTATGAGCCAGCCTTAAGAGTTATATGCGGTTTGGTAATTTTGAATAAAACCACAGTAGTACACTATTTAATTGGTTAATTTTAAAAATCTGGCAATACCTATAATTTTACGATTGCCTGCAATAAACAACTTAGTTTTTTTAAACTGTTGTTTTAGAAAAAAGCTTTAGAATATTTTTACGTTATAAATATAACATTATCAATTTTTATAATCTTTTTTTAATTCTTGTAATCACATGTAATAAAGTAATACTTACTATTTCAAACTGGTTTCCAAAAATACAACCCAAGGTCGGACCGACTTAGGCTCCTCTTAGTGAGCTTTTCAGAAAAGGCCATAATTCCAACATCCACATCGTGGACTGTGCTGAAAATCTACATACTATGATATATCATTATATTTGAAACAGATTATGGAACAGATTTTAAGTTTTTTGGAAATTACGTCGGCTAACCCTATTCATTTACAATTATATTTTAAGAAAATATATTTTATTTAAGCTGTATGCTGTATGCTTTATCTGAGACAAAAAACCTCGACGACTGTGGTGAAATATGCAGCTTATTTTTAGAATTTTTCTTCATTGCAGATTATTTTATATAAATTATATTTTCCTTATTTTATGTTTTAACGTTTTACAGTTTGGTGATCGCACTCAATTTCACAGTTTACACCTTGACAGCATAGTTAGGATTTATGTTGATTTTCATTAATTTTTACTCAAGCGCATTAGTGCTTTATTTCTAATATAGTATTCAAGTGAAGCGTCTAGTTAAATTGATCAAAATTAGTTAACCAGAAAACTCTGATTAAAAGCTGTTATTACCATTCCATATAATGCTCCAAGGCTTTGGAGCTTTCAAGTTTCAGACCTACGCCTTTTAAATGAGCGGTTTAATGTTTATATAAGCTAGAATTTTTTAAATAAGTTTAAAAAAAATTATGTCACAAAATTTTTTGACATGGAACGAACAATTTACTTTTTGATTATTTACAAAATTAGCACAAAAATAGGGCTGATCTTCAAAACTTCATAAAGCTAAGCTTTACAATTATTCTGGATTTTCAGTTTTTTATCAAAATTTTTGATTTCGTGTTGTATTTTGCTAATTAGCTAAATATTTACATAAATATATAATTATAAAATTTAGAATTCCCATAAAATTTTTCAAAGTACGTTCAAAACAATTGCCAAGAGTCGTTCGCTTCGCATCCATTGCAATTTCCATTAGAAATTGACTATGTTTTTTGATTATTAGAGCATTAGTTTTATGAGTAGCTGGCGGGAAACCAATTTGTTTTTGTGGATACTTTTCGCCATAACTATTTTCATAATTGTTGAGACCTGTGCACGGTCTGGAAATGCCCCCCCGTTTTATTGGAGGATTGGCCCCCCTCCCCGTTTTATTGCCCCCCCCCCCCCCCGCCAAAAAATGAAAAAGTACCCTGAAATCATGACGCCATTTTTGACCTATGATCACGCGATCATCGCAATTTTTTTTTGCATTTTTAAGCCTATTTCAATGTATTTAAGCCATTTTAGACCTATTTTTACCTTATTTTCGCTTTTTTGTCCCTTTTTTCTCTTTTCGCTTCTTTTTTTTTCTTTTTTCTTTCCCTCCTGCTTGCCCCCCCTCCGTTTCAAAAAAGTTGCCCCCCGTGCGTGCCCTCTTGTTTTTCAATTGCCCCCTCCGTTAAAACCCCGGGGGGGGGGCAGTGCACAGGTCTGATTGTTACTTATTAAAACATTATACCTGTATGTGTCTTCCAGGTACACACAATATTGGGGACTTTTCTCCCAATTCTCGCATATCATCGAAAGTTTTCTCGCCGTTCCCCAATTTTGCAACTTTCCCTGTATAACAGAAAAAATTACAAAATCATTTTACAGATTTCATTTACGAAAATAATACAATGTTTAGTTTATGAACAAATTAAATCTGGCTGACCTAGTAAAAAATGTGTGGAAAAATGCAGCTATTACGTTAAAAAATTGAATTGGAATGCGATTTGTTTACAATTCCGCCTTCTGAAAAATATACGAAAACTAGTCAAGTTAGACTTTTTAAAATTAGTCATTTCTGTAAAAAAAATGACTAATTTGATAAAAAATTGTTGAAATAAACTTATTTAATCTTTAGTATTTAACAGCTTTTGTTCTATATCTTTAATTAGTTTGCTATTAAATATTTGATTCAATACTGCACATCCTTAAGGTCAGACAAGTTTAGTTTGCTTATAATTTAGCATTCTTTACCTTCATAAGTACGACTTTATGTACTTTACATTACGTTAGTAAAAACTTAGTTGCATATTTATATACAACATATTTGGACTTTTTACCTAAAAGTTGTGTATCCTGGCAACCCATGATCCCTACCAATTTGAGTCATAATTGTTGCAACATCAAGTGATATCCCGCCTTTTCCAAGTAACTGATCCACTAAGCTTGGTTCAAAATTTTTCATGTTGCTTCGCAGTAAAAACCTTAATTAAAAATAAATCTTTCATACTCGTCATTCAGACCTGTGCACCGCCCCCCTCCCCCGGGGTTTTATTGGAGGGGGGCAATTCCAAAACGGGGGGCACAGGGGGAACAACTTTTTTTTAAATGGGGAGAGCCAATAAAACGAGGGGCAAGCAGGGGAAAAGAAAAAAAGGAGAAAAAAAGGATGAAAAAAAAGAAAAAAAGAAGGTAAAAGAAAAAAAAAAGGACAAAAAAGCCAAATTTACGTAAAAATAGATCTAAAATTGCTAAAAATACATTGAAAAAGGCTAAAAACTGCACAAAATTCGCGATGTTGGCGTCATTATATATAGGTCAAAAATGGCGCTATAATTTTTGGGTACTTTTCCATTTTTTGCGGGGGGGGGGGGGGGGGGAATAAAAACGGGGGGGGGAAGGAAATCCTCCAATAAAGCGGAGGGTGCATTTCCAGACCGTACACAGGTCTGCGCTCATTGTTCTCCTATTTTCTCATATTAAAATATTTTAATTGGGGAAAAGTGCTTTTTTTAAAGAACTTAAAGAAAAGAATTGTGATAAAATCAAAAACATAAATGAGAAGCGAAATCGGTACACAATAGAGAAACTTAACAAGAAATATGGATTAAAATATATGAACATCATAAGTGTGGAATCAAATTAAACCAAATTTTCCTTAAACACTGGAAAATAAAATTAAAAACAGGGATATGCGAAAAACTCCAATGTTAAACAAAACGTGAGCTTTAAAACTTATTAAGACTCAATTTGAAAACTATTTATTAAAGGACAAATGATTTGGGAGCCAAAGGCAATTGAAAAATGGGACAAACATCAATTGTAGAAGAAACACCCCAAAGTTTGGGAGAAAAAATTTAGATTAGAAAAAAAAATAAGAGACGAAACTAGTTTAAGAGTGTTCAATTTCGAATTTGTCACGGAATTATTGCTACGCAAAAATGGTTTATGCGCTTATAAAAAAGTGATATTCCTCTTTGTAAACGGTGTAACCTAAAGAGTAATGATACCTTAGAGCACTTTTTTATCACTGCCCCAGCACGGTAACTTTTCTGGTATTCCGTTATAATATTTTTGAAGAAAAAGAAAAAACAACACTAAATTTACAGTTGAATGAAACATTGCTAATGATGGAAAGTGCAAATAATTTGACAGAAAGAAAATGACAAAAATTTAGCTTGTGGACAAAATATTTTATATACATACCAAATTAAATAATCAAATTCCATTATTTAAAGTATTTCAGAATTACATAAAAGGAAAATTGAGCATCTATAAATATTTAATGGAAACAGATACAAGATTAGAAGAAAAATATAATAAGTCAAATAATTTGTTATAAACCACATATTTTTATATCTTAAAAAACGAAAGATAACTATTATAAATTAATTATTCCCCTGAATATAGGCTTCATATTAGAACAAAACAAAAAATTAAAGTTGCAAAATAATGTGTTGATTTTGTGTTTATTTGTTTTGTTTTTGTGATATGTTTTTATAGTCTGTTTTATTTGTTTGTTTTTTCTATATTATGCTTTCAAAATTATAAAAACTTTTTAATAAAAAAAGTCATTGTTTTCCTCAGAAAATGAAAACAAAAAAATTATATATGTATTTAGTAATGACAATCAACAACCAGACCTGTGCACGCTCTGGAAATGCACCCCCACGCTTTATTGGAGGATATCCCTCCTGCCCCCCGTTTTATTCCTCCCCCCGCCAAAAAATGAAAAAGTACCCAAAAATTATGACGCCATTTTTGACCTATGATGACGCCATTAAGGTGAAAAAAATATAACTTTAACGTAAGTAAAATTCCCTGTAATTTTTAATTAATAATATTCTTCTTTATTTTTAGGAACAATAGCACCAAACTTACCAAGTAGATACATAC